>APFE031482591.1:67356-108166 GCA_000404065.3 Pinus taeda
TATATATACATATATTTGTTTTTCTTGGTTGAAAATTTTTCCTTCCTTCCTTGCTATGTTTTCTCTTCTAATTGCAATGGTATATACCTTCCTTCTATGCTTTTTCACGCTCCCTTTATTCACTTGTGATTTCATATCAAAGCTATTGAACTCAACTCTTATTACAAATTCAATAACCTTAACAAATACTTTCACATGTGAGAGAGATGGATGCCAAATTCAGATTTTATCTCCTTGTTTCCTATATACTTTCATTCATTTTCTTTGATATCTTACTTTAGATCGAACTTGCTTGAGTTCACACGACAATAGGTTGAATATACTACTTATATATAGTATTCAAGGATTGATATGGAATTATGCAGGAACAAAATGAAACACAAATTTAAAACAAATATAGTGAAAAACATAACTTCGATTAATTAATGACAAGTGTTTAAAAATTGTTTACATGCAGAATGGAAACATAATAGTTCAAAAAATGGTATCTTATCTCTGAGAAGAGATCTGTGACTACATTCCTACTAAATTGTGTTATAATGAGGCTTAAGGGCCTTTTTATTATTGAACAACAAAGAGAAACCCTAAACAACCAAAACCCTAAACCTAGGAGATGGAATTCCAAGAGTTTGTGGGCCCCATTGGGGTTAAATGGACATCCAACTTCCTAGGGTAATAACTTGTTCATATGATCTCTGAGTACTACAATATTTGTGGTAGGAACCTGCTACAACTATGGGCCTAATGTGAACATAAAATAACGCCATTTAGGGGGTCAAAACAACTTCGAAAGTTGAGGACCTGAAAAAATACTAAAAATAGTAAATTGTGCTATAATGAAGGAAATTGATGAAACTAGCTGGAGGTCCACGTGGAATAGGTAGGTGGCCACCAATATCAATCTATATAATTCCTCCCCCCTTATGAATCAATGGTCCCATTGTGTGTAGAGCCTCCATGAGGTCAGGAAATTTATTTTGAACCTGGTCCTTGGTGAGCCACTTGTCCTAGTGAAGGATTTGTCCCACTTTGACAACTCAATATATATGGACATCTATTGATGAGTGTTATTTATTTGTGTCTCCATAATCCTATCAATCATGGGCTATTCGATATAGATTGGGTTGATCCCTGTTGGGGTTAGCTGCTCAACAATGTGTGATGTGTCCAACAATGGGGGGAAGTATAATCACAATAGGTCCACATTAAATATTGGGTGAGATCGAAAGAATTGTATCCTACAATCTTAGTGATGGTGTAAGGCTAATATTAGAGCAAGAAAATCTTTCGGTGGGCCCTAATGAAGTTTTCCTTCTGAAAATGTAGCCAAACTTTGTCACCCACCTTGAACTTGTGTGGCACCCGATGTTTATCATGACATTGTTTATACTTAGCATTTTCTCTATCTAATATATCATGGACCTGCTAGGAGATGTGTTGAATGCATTCGATGAATCTGGTAGCTATGTGAGCCTTGGACTGGACATGAGTTGAATATGCTTGAGTAGATGCAAGTGTTATAGCAACATCAGTGGGGCATAATGGTTGGAATCCAAACCCACCCGAAAGGGGTTGTGGTCAGTTGAGTTGTGAAGAGATCTATTGTAGTTGTGTTGGACATAGGGGAGGATTTCAACCCATGTGCATGGATGCGTAGGATGTGCATGATCATCCCATTGATGACCTCTGTTTGGATATCAGTCTGGGGGTGGACGATCATGGACTTAGTGAGCTTGGTATCCAACAACAGCCAGAGACTTGAGCATAATGTACTTAGGAACCCATTGTCTCGATCTGAGATAATGGACTATGAGATATGAAATTGTAGCCATACTTGTTCAAAGAAGAGTTTAGCAGTGACTTATGATATGATACTCTTCTTGGAGGTCACCAAAATGGCCATATTAGAAAATATGTTGATGACTACGAAAACACAGTCATTTCCATGCTTGGTATAAGGAAGGCTCGACATGTAATCCATGGAGATGGATTCCCAGGATCGATTAGGAGTAGGTATAGGAGTATACAAGCCTTGCTTCTTGAATGTAGATTTCGAAATGGCTTAGGAAGTGTAGGATCTAATGTACTTACCAGCATCCTATCGAAGGTTCAGTCAATAAAAGGATCTATGTGGTATTTGCACTATTTTTTTACCCAAAATATCTAGCAACCCGACTATAGTACGCCTCCCAAACCATCTTGGCATGCTCGCCTAAAGAAACACATTGGTGTCCCAACTGGCATAATAGTGCATATTGGAGGTGAAAGTTTGGAACTTTCTTTCCTTCTAGGAGATTTTCGTATGTGGTGTTGAATTATGGATCACTTTTCTAAAGATGTGGCCATCCTGAACTCTCGTGTCCATAAGAGTCGAGCACAGTGGTCAACGCCATAATCGGTGGTCGACTGAGGTAGTCTGCAACATTATTAGTGTTTCCCTTATTGTACTCAATGTTCAAATTGAACTATTGCATATATGTGGACCATTTCTGATGGCGATCCTTCTCAAACTTTCGTTGTGTCTATTTGAACTGGAGTGGATGGTGGTCTATGTGGATTACTGTCTCCTTCCCCAAATTTAATGCTTCCATTATCAGCAAGCCTACAAAATAGAATACGTATCTTTTTCATAGGTGGGATACTTTTAGACTATATCTGAAAGTGTCTCACTGTGATATGTCACTGGATACCCCTATTAGGTAATAACTACACCAATAGCATAGTCAAAGGCATTTGTCTTGTTGGGTAGCGGATCCCCCACGTAAGGGTTGTTGGGTTAAAGTCTGCAATTTTGGGTAAGAATAGGGTAAAGGCTCCACGAAGTGCACAGAGCGCTATATGCAATAAGTCAAAGTTAGAGGGTTGTCCACCAAAGAATAATGTAAAATAATAAAAGTTGAGTTGGCTTAACAATGAGTCGCGGACCATGGAAATGTATAAATAGAAGAAGGATGCTAAGGGTAGAGTCAGTCTGATTTTGATCTTGAATATATGGGTTGTTGGAAGCAAGAGCTATTTTGAGTTTGTAAGTCTAATTCTATGTTGGTAATAGGAGGTAGAGGCTTCACAGCTGTGTGCGTGGAGACCTAGTAGAGTCCACAGTTGTGTGCGTTGACCCCTGTAGCTGAGTGCGTAGGGAAAATCGGGTTGTACTGGTGATAAGTGGAAATAAAGATAAGTCCATTTAGAGAAGTATTTGTGATCTTTGAATTATCGTGAATCTGGGATTTTGTATGGTTAATAAGAATTTTTTTAATTTATGCATATTATTGAATACTTCTGAATCTAGGTTTACTCTTAATATACGAACTGAATGAATGGGATAATTGTTTGCTTAAGACCACTCTAAAGTAGATCCGATTTGAAATACTTCATCCACTAGATTAGATTTGTAGTCTGCATCCACACGAATACAGCGTAGCGCAAAGCTGTAGAGCGGAGCGCGAACCCTCCAAACCACATCTAGACATCCCTCCTGTGTAGAAACCTGGTTCCAGCACCCCCCCTGCTACCTCGGGTGAGACCTCAGTCCGCGCTCCGTGGACTGTCGCTAAAAGGGCCAGTAGCGTGGGTTTTGTTTGGCTAAATAACTCTTCCAAACTCGGGTCAGGCCCCAATAAGCCAACAAATGGTTTCATTGCTGGGACTGGGATTTGCCTAAGGGATGTCTGTTGTCTAAACATTGGAACCCTATGAAGAAAGAACTTGAAAATTGGTTGGATCAGAAGTTGCACGAGTTTGTGGTAAAGAAAATAGAAACCCACGGATATCAGAAGAAAGGTGGTTAGATTGATAGATATACACGAATATTCACGAGATATTTTTCGCGTCTTTCTCAACAGGGCTGTATGACTGGATCACGAGACTGGCTGACAGGGTGGGAAGGTGCAAACTTGATCAACCTATAGTGTGGACCCCAGAGGTGATGCGCAGGCTAGAAGCATCTGAAGATAAGATCGCAAGAGCAGTAGATCATTGGCTGGATCAGATCATAGGAGGATTCATCACTAAGTTCATGATAGATACCATTGTAAGCTACAACAAAGTGGAGAGACACTTTCTCCAAGGGCCATGGGGTAAATACATCAAATCGAACACCTGGATTAAAATGTTGCTATGTGAAAAGCAGGTTATGTGAGTCCATTAATGTTTGGGGTAATGCGAAGCGGAAGAGGCTACCGAGGAATTGAAGGATTAGGGAATAGCCCCCTGATCTCACTACCATGAGATAATGAAGAAGAGCTTGTTGGTTTTTCTTCAGGGAGTGCGGTTCGGTTGATAGCCCAGCACATCACCGCGTCACCCCATCACCCACGTTGTTGGTATCACCCATGTCATCCACTCCACCACCCCCACCTCCAAGATTCGGAATGGAAAATGCAATCCAGTTGCTGGTATTTAAGGGCGCAGGGAATGAGTCATCAGATTAGTTTTGGTTTGTGGCAAAGGCAGTTTGGGAAGTCCAAGGCATCACGGAGGAAAATCTGAAAAAGGCCACCTTGGTAAGCACACTGCAGGGCCACGCGCTAGCATGGTACATGAAGCACATTAGCGATCATCCAACTGATGGGTTAGCAGAGATCCATCTCCCTTTGGACAAAGAGTTTAGCCAGCCAAAATCGGAGACATAGTCGATCATTGGGTTAAAGGAAATTATGATGCTACCAGGAGAAACTCCGTGTGATCTAGAGTGGAGCTTGAAAAGCACGATCCATGAAGCGAATATGACACTAACGGATTCGCAGCACCGCGCATGGTTTGTGGTGTCTCTGACACCACATCTAAGGATGGCATTATCACAACAGAAGGTGTCGATCCAGGCGGAAGCATTAGAAACGGCGATGTGGTTGCATGAAACCCCTATATAGGACCTAGGGTTAGGAGTTCAGTAGATCCACTCGCAGCTACAAAGCCTTTGCTTGGAGATGAAGAGCTTAAAGAAAGAAAAGGCACCGCGGGTAGAGGCACACACGAAGATATGGTGTGTCAAATGCAAGGGACAAGGTCAAGATAAGGATCAGTGCCCGGTATTTTCAAAATATTTGGCCAGAAGCGGGCCCATGTCGTTGAGACCAAAGGCTCAAGTAGGGTCAAGTGTGACAAATGTACTATGGTGTGGGATCTTCCAGGTAGGAGGAAAGCATACAACGAATAACTGTCATCTGTTTCCAAATCCTACACAACCCGCTCAAACCCTATTTTGCAAGTTTTCTAGATCGATAGGACACGATGAAAAGAATTGTCGGAGTTATGAATTATTGATGGAGCGAGCACCAACATATAAGATGCAGACTGAGGCACAAGGTATAGATCCCACCACAGAAATAGCGCGCGGGGTGTTACAGGGGTGTGGACGAGGCCGAGGAGGAATGGGACCAGGCCGAGGGCGCAAAATTGTGGATGACCAGGGCATTATGCGGGCAATTGTGTGAATCCAACCTGACCATGTTGTCCGTACTGTTACCAATTTGACCATGACACAGTAGAATGTCCGACACTGATTGCACAAATGTGGGAAAAAGGGGTGCTACAGACCAGCTCAACACAGAATATTCAAATGATGAAGGCCGAACAATGCGGGAGGGACCCTAACATAAAAATGATGTTGAGAAGTGGGACCGCCATGGGGGAGGATAAGGGGAAACGGACCAAAGAAGAGACCTAGGTATGCAAAGCCCTGGAAAAGAAACTAGAGTTCGATTTGGACCGCACAAGGGAACCATTCATGGAAGCTAAGAAGAGCTTCACGGAGGCCTCTACATCAGGTAGCGGAGAACAACCTGAACCAGACTTAGACCCGTCCATGCTAACTACCTTTTTAGAGACCTGCATAAAGCTTCTAAGGGACCAGAAAGCTGTCCATCGACTACAGGAACTGATCACGCTATATGCAGGGGTGGGGGAGCCATGCATGATTCAAAAACTAGGCAAGCAAGCCTTGCGCACAGGGCGCGAAATGCGACTCACTGCTCAGATTGGTGATTATGAAATGGATCAGGTCATTCTGGACTTGGGATCGGATGTGAATGTGCTGCCAAAATAGACCTGGGAACGGATGGGCATACTACACTACAATGGTCTCCTATTCAACTGCGGATGGCCAATCAACATAAAATCTTACCCATGGGGAGGCTACAGGGTATTGTGGTGGATATTGGAGGCGCAAACACCCAGACAGACTTTGAGGTAATCGAAATTGTGGATGATAGCAATCTCTACCCCGCCTTATTGGGGATTGGCTGGGCCACGGGCATGAAGGGAGTCACTAACTTAAAGAATCGAAGGATGACCTTTGAAAAGAAATCCCTACGCGTAGTCATTCTGCTGGATCCAGCTGAAGGATCGCACTACACTAAATCGGTGTGGGATAAGAACAAGGATGACAAACTAGATTGTATTTACCAGATAACAGGACATGACCAGGACTGAGTGAATCCAATTGAGGATGGGTGACTTTCATGGGATTGCGACAATTCTTGCACATCGGACTCTGATGAGGAAACTGAGTGATGGAAAAACTGCTTGCATGAGTTAACAACTCTGAACTGTAATCGGATGACCCGAATGTTGTGCCACAAAGTAAAGCCACTGCCAATTGTCGAGGCCACAACAGGCATGAAGGATTCCGAGCAGGCAAGGATGCTAATGAAGAATGAGCACAATGTGCACTAGTGGTCGTAGCACAAGGCTAGTGCATCCGAAGGCCCGCCACACTAGAAAACCAGGGAAAATGGGCGAACGCGCGTGTATATTCAATGACACATCTTCTGCCGATTTCTCAAGGAACGGACAAAGGTTGTGTGAATGCCCACCCAACTACAACACACGAAGTAGAACACATCACGGCAGCTGACAAAGTGACGCACTCCCGCTACTCACGCCCCAATAATCCGGACAGCTGCTGACAACATGACCCACATTCACACGAGAAGAAAAGACATGGGACCGCAGCGCATACCTGGGGCTACGACGCATAAGCGATCCTCAATCAAAACAAAGGCAGTCATAGGGAAGGTAGGAATCCGTGAACCAGATCTGATCGGCCCTCATCCTCTGATACCCCGCACCATGGTCCCGCTGTCATGGTTGCCAACAGAAAGCGCGACAAGTGCCTGCAGCCCGACTTAGCAGAGAAACGTACGACTCGCACAAGGTGTGCACCTACTTGACTATCCATCAGGAGCACGGTCTCAATGCTTCGCATAGTTGGCAGAAAGCATGGGACCCAAAACAAGTCCACCCAGGAGGGGCGTGCATCTGGTGTAGCGGGCAGCATCCACAGGGAGACAGGGTCGTGATCGCGTACTAGAAACAGTGCGGCCGTGAGGATAGGATCGCAAGTGACCATTGCATCTACTATTCCTGATAAGATGGTCACGTTACGGCAAAAGGGAGCAGGCAGCGGATCATTAAGCTAGGAGTATTGGGATGGATATGGAGAGATCTACTGCCATGACATTATTAATGTGGTGACAAGAGCGGGAAGGGTTCCATTCAAAATTTCGCATGCATCTACGAACCCCTAGAGAATGTTGCGATATTCAGGAAGCAAGCTAGAACATATGCATAATATGGCCAGAACCCTTGCACAGTTTGCAGTAGAGCTGTATACAGCACAGGAAGAGCGAGACGAAACAGCGGCCGCACCTAGAGTTCCTAAGTCCCCACGAACCCCAGGACCCCGCAAGACCAAGCAGACTATGGTACCAATCTGGGCTTCACCGTGACTCAGAAAAATCCCAATGGTCGACAAAGGCAAGGCAGTCACTACAAAGATTGATGAAATGGAGGACGACTTCCAAGACCTGATCGACCTGCTTGAGGCACAGGATGAGGATGAAGAAGATGCATTCTGACTGTCGGTGCTCCCACCATACCTGCCACCATGGAATGGAATGGCTAAGATACCAAAGGACTTGAAAGCTGCCAACAGCTCGCTTCAGACCCTGCTCCTTCCGAATGAGATCAGATTCAAAGGCTTACCACTGGGATGGATACAGACTTTCAAGTTTGAATATTGGGATCTCATAGATAGCGAGAAATTCCCCAACTTAGCCCTAGATGACTTAGTGCCGCGGAAGTGGCTATTAGGGGTAGAACAAGCAGGAATTCTCAATCTACGATGGATACCTCACTATCGTCGTGCGGCCGTCACGAGTTTTGCGATATGGCAGTTACTCTATCTGCTACATGAGGGGTATCTCTAGTTACAACAGTCGGTTCCCATCACACCCAAGTTAACACACAGAATTACCCATTTTCCATCTAAAGGGAATGATCCCGCACATATAGCTGTGACTAGTAGCAAGCTCAGTCTTGCGGACAAGCTGAAGGAGAAGTATAAGTTGGAAAAGGGCAAGCGAGGATATGTCGTTGCAAGTATCAAGAACCGAGGGGTACGAGTTGCAACCCAGCTACTGGCTTGCAAGCTTATGGGGAAATGTTACACGGATGAAGTACCCGCTCATGTCATTGCGCTCGCAGAACAGCGCGCAGAAGAAGTTCAGTTCAACTGGTCGTACTTCTTATGTGGCGAATTTTTTACGAATTGCAAGGAAGCGCAAGAGAAAGGTAATAATTTCCATTATTCCTGGTTTCTCCTATCTATCCTGTTGGTCGCCATCGAACTACCACATGGTAGCCAATTCCCCAATTTGGGAGAAAACCTTCCCAAAGCAGCAAGGTACGGTTTGCTCGAGGCGACCAAGGATGCAACAAGAGTTTGGCTAGTAAAAATATTCTAGACATTCATGGAAGAAAATATTCAGATGTGGATCGTGCGTAGACCAAGGTTATCCCCCATGGTCTACAACACTTTGAACAGTACCACCAAATTCAAGGCAGACATGCATCACATCTATCTTAGGGCATGGAAGGATCCACATCAGGCTTGGGTACAACTTTCGTTCATCGCAACAGAAGACACCGTTTATGACACAATGACCCCTTGGCTGCTGGAATGGCATGCCCTAGACCCAGCCATAGCAGCCAAGCTAGCCGAGTGACAGTGAAAGAAGGAACACCAGGCACACTTGCAGTAGTTGGCAGATAGCAAACGACAGCCTCAGGAATCGACACCGCCGCAGGAAGCGACTGAGGTAATAACCGCCGAAGGAGGGTAGGAGGATCCGGAAATATATTTGGAGCACGATACGCAACAAGAACCCGAAGCGTAGCCGCACACAAAATTAGCCCTAGTTTAGCGACCGCATGTCACAGAATCGCCCCATATGCGCAAAAAGTCGAAAACTGCCAAGGCTCTGGACAAGGAATTTCAGGATAGCCATGAGCCAGAAAATGAGACCATCCCAGGTGCCATGAAAGTGATACTGACCGAGTATATGGCTATGTTTGGGGCACTCAGGGCACAACTATAGGCCATATAGGTGTGCACCCCGGGAGTAATGATACCAGCCCCAGCTGGTGACACATCTATAACCAAACAGATGCTACGTAGCCATACGCCAAACACACTAATGTTGCCAGCAGGTGCGGTCATAACAAAAGCCCGAAGGGGATACGTGACATTATGGGTTGAACTTTGCTAATGTTATGCGAGAAACACTCTACTAGCTGTAGGGTGTGGTAATCACGGAGCTTCGGGCCAGAGATGGTCGCGCTGTCCAAATAGTGATGGAACACAATGCAAAGGTGGAGTAGGCCAACCGCCAGCATGATGAGGTGGTCGCATACAACCAGGAGGTCGAGCAAGCTATCGCTGAAGCATGCAAAAAGGTGCCCAAGTTAGTAGTCCCAGCAGATCTCCCAGTCCGGGAAAAGATTTAGCACATGGTCGTAGGATTCTACACGGCTCAAGAACAAGCGGTGAAAGTTCAGTGGGACTTAAATCTACAAATTGCAGAGCTGAGATTGACAATGCGTTTGTACACACCCATGGAAGATCGCAAGCAATGTCGCGAAGAAATACAAGCAGGATTTGAAACGATGCAACACGCTATCTAAGGGTGCTTGGCTTTGTTGGATCAATCCCTAGTTACCGTCTCGTCTCTCCAAGAAGACCCCACGATATAGTAGGTAGAAATAGAAGTGCGAGAATTAAAGCAGGCGTATGACCAATTTCGGGGGATGGTCCAGACAGGAGCCATAACAAAATGGCTGGCCAAGATGAGGGAAGCCCAGATGCTCAAGGCGCAAGTATATGTCGCTCGGCAGAAGGAAGGGGTAATTAAAGAATGCATTTAGCCTTGGCTTGATGCAACTTTCGCAGTGTCCACATCGATTAAGGGAAAATTGATGCACATGCAGGCAGAGTATGACACCATGTAAAATGGAACAAAGAATGACATATCAGCGGGGGGCATGGATCAAGTACAGAAGATAGCATCAGAGTTTGATGCGAGTCTCAGTGAAGCTGAGACCTTACTGCAACACCTCAAGGGGAAGATCGTTGCACTAGCCGAGTGACTGGGAACGAGTCACCATGTTTGTGGTGGGGGCCTGTTGGGTAGTGGATCCCCCGCGTAAGGGTTGTTGGGTTAAAGTCCGCAATTTTGGGTGAGAATAGGGTAAAGGCTCCACGAAGTTCACAGAGCGCGATATGCAATAAGTCAAAGTCAGAGGGTTGTCCACCTAGGAATAATGTAAAATAATAGAAGTTGAGTTGGCCTAACCATGAGTCGTGGACCATGGAAATGTATAAATAGAAGAAGGATGCTAAGGGTAGAGTCAGTCTGATTTTGATCTTGAATATAAGGGTTATTGGAAGCAACAACTATTTTGAGTCTGTAAATTCGAGTCCACAATTGTGTCCACGAAGGCCTAGTAGAGTCTGCAGCTGTGTGCGCAGACCCCTGCAACTGAGTGCACAGGGTGGATCTGGTTGTACTGGTGATAAGTGGAAATAAAGATAAGTCCATTTTGAGAAGTATTTGTGATCTCTAAATTATCCCGAATCTTGAATTTTGTATGGTTAATAAGATTGTTTTTAATTTATGCGTATTATTGAATACTTGTGAATCTGGGTCTAATATTAATATGCGAACTAAATGAATGGGATAACTGTTTGCTTAAGACCACTCTAAAGTAGATCCGATTTGCAATACTTCATCCACTAGATTAGATCTGTAGTCTGCATCCACGCGAATATAGCACAGCGCGAAGCTGCAAAGCGGAGTGCGAACCCTCCAAACCACATCTAGACATCCCTCTAGTGCGGAAACCTGATTCCAGTACCCCCCCTGCTACCTCAGGTGAGACCTCAGTCCACGCTCCGCAGAATGTTGCCGAAAGGGCTGGTATTGCGGCTTTTTTTTGGCTAAATAACTCTTCTGAACCTAGGTCAAGCCCCAATAATCCAACATATCTCAATTTGAAATGGTTGTTGAAGGTTTGGTAATGCGAACACTGGTGCAGAGCAGAGGTGATGCTTTAACTTGGTAAATTCCTTCTATTAGGATTTGAAATAAAATAACTTTGATTTTTCTCCACCTTCGTGACTTGACTCAAAGGCCAAGTGATATGAGATAATTCCAACATGAACCTGCGATAGAAATTGGTAAGACCTAGAAAGTTGCAGAGCTCTATTAGTGTTGTTGGGGCTGGCTAATATCGAATACCTTTTATCTTGACTAGGCTCACATGCACACCCCACTCATCAATGATGTACCCCATATATTGAACCTAGGTCATACCAAAAGTGCATTTCTCCAAATTGGCACATAATTTGTGTTATCATAGGGTTTGGAGGACCTATCGAATATGGTGTAGGTTCTCTTCCTAAATCTGGTTGAAGATCAGGTTTTCATCCAAATACACTACCATGAAGGAGATGATGAAGGACCGCAAGATGTCCTCCATCAACCTCATGAAGGTTGCAGGGTCATTCGTCGAATTGAAAGGCATGACCAACCTTTCAAAAAGGCCCTCCTAGGATTTCAAGGCAGTCTTCCACACATTAGAGGGTTCGAATGGTACTTGGTGATAATCTAACTTCAAGTCAATATTTTCGAATTATTTGTAGTCTTGAGCTAGTCTCATCCTTCTTTTGTACCAACACGATCAGACTCCCACAAGGTCATGAACTTGCTTGATGTGCCCTTTTTGCAACAACTCCTAACTCCATTACTTTACTTCATCATTCTCTAAAACAGAGCGTCGGTAGATCATTCCTTTGGGTCATGGAGTGCTTGAGCTGACAGTGTACTGGTACCCCTGTGGGTGAGGTGAAGATGTCTTTTTACTCCTCCATGACCTTTTCCATCTATTGTTGTCTTGAATAGGAGCCCTATCCGAGGCACGAGGGATCACTCAATGAACCTCTAACATAGTACATGCGTTCATGGCATACTAAACAATACCCTTAATTTTACTACATATTGGAAAATACATTTAAAAATCACTTTATTTAACCCCCTACCAATACAAACCCAATACACCTTCCCAATTTAAAAAACACCTACTTTCACTAGATATTTTAGGTATCCATTTTTTCATTAATGTTTTTTATACCCCTTTATATTTATATCCCTTTTATTTTCATTAACAATGGTTAGAAAATTCTACACCTAGTAAGAATAACCTAAATACTAGGTAGCTAAAAACTTGAAAGTTTTAATAAAAAAGAGATAAATATAAGTTGGCTAATTTACAAATACATATTATGGAAAATTTGAATTGAAAATACATAGATTTGAACTATAAATCACATCTATATTCTATTGAATAATGGAAAAGATACACTACAACATTTCAAAACAAAACCTTGATAACCAACACGACAGTGCACCTTTTATCTTGCTTATTAAATTGGAACATGAGAGAAATTACAATGAATATGGACACATACAAAATCCTATCTAGTTGGAATTTGTCAAATCATAGCCCTAATCTGATCACCTAATGCACTATAGTTGCATGGTAAGAGTGCCAAGTACATGTGTCTCCACCAAAATATGAAATGGAGCATGCAAGCATGCATTTGTTCCTCGATATTTGTGTCCTCTACCTAAGATGGGAATTTCTCATGCATAAGTATTTTAATTTACTAAGTCTTTGCACCCTCTTAGTAATAATAGATCATGCATGCTAAAAATAACCAAAAAAAAATCTCTATTAATAGAAAACATCTATCCAAAACGAAAATTACTAAATTTGAAACAACATCTAAACTGGAATTAACTGAAGGTATGACATGTGCTAGGTCCCTATAATACTAGTGTATTCCCTTATTACTATTGTCATTGTAGCCCCTTGTTTTTATTTTTGTGCCCATGTTGTCCCCATATTGTTATTATTGTTCCCCATAGAAGCCCACTATTGTTATTTTTGTGCCCTTACATTATTATTATTATGTCGGCTTTGATTATATTGTGACCCCTTAGACTCCTATATATAGAAATGAGGTCTTGTCATTTGTATCATTCAAGAATTGTTGATTTGTGTAATGTGAAGGAGGTTTCCCCCTCAAAGAGGCTGATTTTGAAGTCGTTTATCTATCTTTTCTTCCCTTTTGTGAGTTGGTTGCATAACAGTTGGTATCAAAGACTTGGATTCTAGGGTTTCGTGGACTCAAACATGTCATCATGGCCTTCTCACTATAACTTTTTTTATACAATGTTTCAAAATATTAAATTAAAAAACATTTGAGCCGAAATATTTATGAACCTCGGATATGAATTTTAGATCTTGTCTCACTATATTGTGGGAGATATGATCCAAGGAAGTTAGGGTGTTTGCAGGCTCTCGAATTATATTTCAAATAGGTGACCTGGGGAAAATCATCATAACTTTCTCTCTAAGCATCAAATTGAAATTTCATAAATATGTATAGAAATAACACGGGCTTTAGTTTTCTGTGTATTGTTTGCAAGTCGGAAGGCTGAAATAGGGACACATGGAGCTTCATACAACTTCGCTCTATTGAACCAGTTTATAATCAGGTCATCATGGGAGATTTGGAATATCTCTTTCTTAGAGACTCCAATATTGATTAGACTTGTGGGGTTGGAAATAGGACTCAGAGGGATACTGCATGACGAAATCTCAAACCTTAGAGATACGAAATTACAAAGATACAATCGATTCAATATCAAGATCCTACAAAGTGAAAAGTAGTCTTTTTAAAAAATTTCATAAGTTTGGTTTGAAAAAATAGTTTGAAGGAATTCAAAGGGAATAGTGAAGAATAATTATCATTAATTGATGTCCCAAAGAAATAAAATGGAAACACATAGTAATCAACCTGAAATATCTAACATGACTCATGAAGAAGAGGAAGAAATGCAACATGATATATCAAAATTACGAGACCAAGTGCAATAAATTTCACTCTCACAAAAGGTAGTAGAAGCTAAGATGGATTGTTTAAAGAAAGGCATTGAATTTAAAATGGATGGCGTGGAAGCTAATATGGAAGCTAAGGTGGATGGTTTAGAAGTAAAATTGAAAGAAAGCATTGAATATTTGAAGAAAATACATTAAGGGTTTGAAAGGAGGTTTGGAAAAGTTTCTACAAGAAATGCTTCCTAATGGCGCATGTTTCTAGATTATAGCGAGCTCAACAAGCTCACTATTAAATATAAATTTCCCATTCCTATCATTGATGAATTATTGGATGAATTTCATGGAGAAATTTACTTCACCAAGTTTGACATTCGTTCAGGATATCATCAAATCAGAATGAAGACTGAAGACATTTCAGAAACAAGATTTAGAACTCATGAGGGTCATTATGAATTTTTGGTCATGCCTTTTGGCCTTACAAACACACCATCTACATTTCAAGGTTTGATGAATTCCATTTTCAAACCCTTCCTTAGAAAATTTGTGTTAGTATTTTTGGATGATATCCTAATATACAACAAGTCTTGGAAGGATCATATTCAACATGTTGATAAGGTGCTCAAACTATTGGAGGAGAAACAATTATATGAAAAAACCTCCAAATGTTTCTTTGGAGTAAAAGAGGTGGAATATTTGGGTCATATTGTATGTCATGAAGGTGTTAAGGTAGACCCTAGAAAAATTAAATCCATTAAGGAATGGAAAATCCCCACATCCATAAAGCATGTGCGAGGATTTCTCGGGTTGACGGGGTATTATCGCACGTTTGTTAAGAATTATGGGAGAACAGCAACACCTCTAACAACATTACTGAAGATATATGCATTTTATTGGACTCCAGAAGAAAGGAAAGCCTTTGAACATCTTAAAGAGGCAATGTAACAAGGACCGGTCTTAGCTATGTCAGACTTCACAAAAACATTTATTATGGAATGTGATGCCTTAGGAAATGGAATTCGTGTTGTTTTAAAGCAAGAAGAAAGACCCATTTCTTTCGAAAGTCATCCAATCAAAGGAAAGTATTTACACAAAGATATTTATGAGAAGGAAATGTTGGAAATACTACATGCACTTAAGAAATGATGACCTTACCTAATGGGAAGACACTTCAAGGTAGAAACTGATCATGATACTCTTAAATACTTTTTCGAACAAATATTATCTTCAAAAGAGAAACAAAAATAGGTCACAAAGATGCTGGGTTATAACTTTGAAATCATCTACAAAAAAGGGAAGCAAAATGTTGTTGCAGACGCACTCTTAAGAAAGGATGAGGATGTGGAAGCATTGCTTTGTGCCATTTCTGGTATCCAACCAGATTGGATAAATGAAGTAAGGAATGAATGGAAGAATTACAAAGAGTGTTGGTAGGCTAAATTTTCCTATTTTTTAGCCTCTATCCTACTCTAGACACATGACCTAAACCTATATTTTAACCTAAGAACCTATTCATTACTGTACTTTTCTCTAAAATCATGCGCATTCCTGCACCCTCTTTTTATTTTCATATTTAAAGGTTTGTCATGGACTTAATTACTTATTTATGGATTTTATACCTTTAATTATCCTTGAAACTAATATTTGTATTTCTTAAAGTATTTGATAAGAAAATGTATTAATCATTGTGATAGTATGGTTGAGTGCAAGTAGGATTCCTACACCAACTGGCAGATTCCTGCACTCCTGTGACAAATCATTTATAGGATTCCTACACCATCTAGCAGATTCCTGCACTCCCATGACAACTCACCAACTGACGCGTATCTTTGGTAAAGGATCAGTTGACCTCGAGTTGGGCTCAGAGTAGGAGAGAAATCAGCGGATGAAGATCACGACCTTGGCCAGATATCTTAGATTAGCATTTTGTAAACAGCAGAAAGGCTTAGTTAATCTATTGTTGTGATTTCATTATGGTCGTAGGCCTGAAGGCTTGTATATAATGTAAAATTATGATAGGAATTAGTAGCGATGACATGGTAAAATTTTGTTAAGAGACTGTAGTTATTTTGGAGTATCGCCTCTTTGGGCTGGATTGCAGATCCAAGATGTATCTTTGCTTTTGAAACTAATATGAAAGAATGCGCCAGTATGTAGTTTCATTTTCTATTTTTCTTGTGATGAATATTTGACCAACTCCGTTTCTCAATTTCTTAACAAGGAAACGAGCTGGTTCGCCAGGTCCCGACCAACCCAACTCGTTCTCCCTTTCTTTAAAGGTATGTTAATTTATTTTAGAGTGCAGGTGTGAATTTTTTATTTACCTTGATTTTTCTCACAAGTTATAGGTTTGATTTCATTTAAGGTTATTGTGTTATGGATCCGTGGTGTGTAGGCTTAGAAGTATTTGATTTCATCTTACATAATATTTCCTTTTAATGTTTGATTTCATTTCTACAAGAATGGTAGAAGCATGTTTTCGGTACAAGCACGTTGTGTGTACTAGTGCATTTTTTATTCTACAAGCTAATTTCATTAGTTCAGTTTCTCAAGTCTTTTATTCCTTTCTTTTCGCAAGATTTCTTTATTCCTTCCTGCAAGATTAATGTATGTTTCTAAACTAAGGGAATTATTAATATCTGAGGTTTCACTTAAGATTTAATTGTGTTGTGATGAATATGGAATAAACATTGTAGTATCGTACAGGTCTATGCTTGCACTAAACACGTTCGAAGAAAGGATTTAATTTCATGATTAATTATTGAATGAACCCTCTGAGTTAAAACATAAAAAGACATATCTAAATTACATGCACAACTATCTCAGGAAAATCCTAATCCACACAACCAAATGATTTCCATAATTATATAAGAGTTTTTGTTTTAAAGAAAGATTTACTTTAACTCTTGAAAATCATTTCCTGTCTAGAATCTATGTTTGGTTGAAGCATATTTCTGCTTGTGAGAATTTAATTTCAAAATTCTATTTTCTTTGCAATCCATTTCACTTAATACGCTTTTTATTTTTCGGAAGTAATATAGAAATCAAGTGCAGAAATATTGATTATTTGGTGCAGGAACCTCAGATTTGGTACAGGATCAGAGTGTTCTAGCCCGGAGACTTAGAACTCCTGCACGAAGGTCAGAACTTCTGTACAAGTACAAAACATCCTTCCGGTATCTAAACCTCATTCTAGTGCAGGCACAATATTCTGGTACAGGAACGTTGTTGTAGTACAGGAATAATAGTTTAGTGCAGGAAATAATATCTTTAACGAAGACAGATACATTGAATAACTTATTCATCACATTGTCTCACTAAAGGTAAATATAAAGGGTCATTTCAGTAGTTAAGATTGTTCACAATGAATTAAGAATCAATTTTAGTTTCTGTAAAGGTACTTTTCATTTATTCTGGCAACAAACTTTCTTTGAGTATTAATTTCCACTTGTTCATCATTTTCCTTTTGATTTTGTAAGTTTGTGATTTAAGAAGTAGAAATACAATTAGAGAAGGATCATATCATTTCTTCGCATTTCCGGTTCTACGCCTCGAGGTGTATGAAACACCGGGTTGACAAATTAAGTGTTGAAAGGAGCTTGCTTAACTATTATTCCTGCACGTAACATTTTGGCGTCATTGCCAGGGATGTGTTTCCAAGGATTGGTAAGAACTTTCTTGTTTTCTTTCCTCTATAGTAGGGATAAGTCTATTTTTTTTCCTGCAGTGTGCTTCTATTGTTGAATTATTTCATAGTACCAATTTATTTATTCATTTTTAGCATTTGATTTAAGATTATTTTTTGTAAATTTGAAAGTTTTTTCATTTTTTATTTTATTTTTTTATTTTAAGATGAATGCCTAAAATGGGTAGAGGACCGAAGCCCAATAAGGGCCGAGGGAACACTGATAAATCTGAAACTTTTTCTCATATTGGACCTTCTTTTGCAGGAAAAAAGTCCAAACAGACACAAAATCATCATGCAGGAACTGTCAACTTGGTTTCTGGAAATAGTAGTTCAGGTGTGACACATCCCAAGAGGGGAAAGAGGGAAACTAGTGGTTCTCCAAACACCAATTTGAACCATATTGAACCTTCTCACTTTAATAGTAGTGGTTTGATCAAGGGAACAAAAATGGTAGAGCACGAGGATCATGCTAAGGAGACTCACGAGAATCAGGTAATTGATGAACAATCCACCTTTTTACTTCAAATAGTGGATCCCGAAACAATTACTCAAATGAAGAACATGCTGCCATCAGCTCTCCCTCATTTCTATGGTAAGGTGCACAAAGATCCTGATTCTTTTCTTTTTGAGTTTGAAATCCTATGTAGAAGCTATGATTACTCTTCAGATTCCCAAAAATTAAAGTTATTCCCTGCCACTCTCAAGGACTCAGCCTTGCGCTAGTTCATGGGACTCGGAGGGACAACTATAACTACTTGGGACCAAATGAAGATGGTGTTTTTGACTGAATACCAAGAATATTGTAAAACTATAGAAATGCGGGACGATATCTTTACCATTGTGAAAGGTGATGATGAGACCTTGGAGGATTACCTAGAGAGATTTTAGACATCCTCTAGAGGTTGAAACACAAATTTGATATAAGCACTATCAGGACATTGTTCTTATGTGGACTTACTAAAGATTCTAGGCATAATTTGAATTTATTGGGAGAAGGGGATATTGCTTAGAAATCTTTTGATCAAATTTGTGACTTGTGCAAGAAATTTTCAAGGAATCAATCTAGATCCAATAGAGGAAATCGAAATAAAACTAGTAAAGTTGGATCTAAAGATGCTATCATTATTTGTTTGGAGAAAAACATAGACAAAATGAAAATTGAGATAAATAGTATTGTTAGCAAGGAAATAGACTCTTTAAAAATTTAGCAGAAATTGGTAGATGAATAAGAGTCTTTGTCTACTTTTTGTCCTAAATGTAGAAAAAAGCATCTTTAAAGAGAATGTCCTACTGATTTAAAATGTGTAATTTGTGCAGAGAACCATGCCACCAAGAAATTCCCCTCCATACTAGGATTAAAAGTTGTATTTATAGATATGCATTCTGAACCTGAACCATTACATGCTATGGTAGCATGGAGAAATTGGCCTTAGGTAGGTGCAGGTATGGTTCCTAAACCTCGACCACATTTTTTGGGTCATAATGCGCATCCATATTCCTATTATAGCACTCAACACTCTCAACCTTGGCAACATGGGAACCATTATCAGTATGGGCAGCCCCCTCAATGCTGGCAACAAGGATGGAGAGGGTAAAACCATTCACCTCAGTCCTATCCTGCACATATGTTGTCATATCCTGTTACATACACACCTCACCATATGTCACAACCATCATTTCCTCCCCTACCTCAACAAATTCAACCGATGCCAACATTACCTTTACCAAAACCTTTTTGACCATCCCAACCGCCTTCTCAACCAGTACCAAATCCTAATAATAATGCGGTGCAATTGATCCATTCTCTTAAACTGCCCCCTTCTCCTATTCATCAAACCTTGTGAGTTGGGATATATGAGCTTTAATTGAGATTGGGAAGGGTAAATAAACCAGAAAAACAAAAACAACCTATGGTGATCACTAAGGAGAAAAATGAGGAGTAAACTCTTGATCATTCAAAGAAAAATGACACCATTCAACCCATTCCCGCACCATGAAAGTTACCATCTTCTTCAAACTAGCCTCCCTACCGAGAAAGGCTAGTTATGGAGAGGAGTGACCCCAAGTCCAGTCTAGATTCTGAGATGAGGAATATTTTCATAAGGGTAACTTTCCTTCAGGCTATTAGAGAGATCCCCATCTGCACAAAGATCATTAGGGAACTCTGTCTCAATAATTCAGGGAGGAAGAGAGAAGAACCTTAAACCATTCAATTTGTTGGCCGAGCAGCTAAGTTAATGACAAGATGTGCACGAATGGAAAAGTATACCAATCCTGAAAACCCAGTTGTCTCTATTTAGATAGGTGGTATCCTTGTCCCAAATGTGTTAATAGACTTGGGTGCGGCCATCAATGTCATGACTAGGCAAACTATGGACCAGGTTGGGTTGGTCCATATTCATCCTACCCCTAATGTGCTTGAACTTGCAGATAGATCAAAATTCAATCCAGAAGGTGTATTGGATGATGTGGTTGTCTCCATATATTGTTGGGAATACCCTGCAAACTTTATTGTCCTTCAGCCAAAAATCCTGTGGGTGAACATCCATTGATTCTAGGGCGACCATGGCTTGCCACTGCTAACGCTTACATTGGATGTCACTCTAGTGATATATATTTTTCACATGGAGACTCTTGGAAGAAAGTCACCTTATACCTATCTGCTAGATCTATTCAAGAGCTCAAGGACACTTTGTGGTTAGATTACGACAACAGTGATGAGGAGACTCAATGTGTTTCTTTGATCCAACAAATTCTACCCAGGAAGGTGAATTACAAGATTTCTTGAATAATCTGGGCACAATGCCTAATTTTGACATGTTTCATCAAATATTTAGTGCATATTTTCAAGAAAATTTTGATTCTCAACCCTCCTCATCACTAGTCTTAGTATCATCTTCGTACACTCTTGAGCCCGAGACTACTCTTGTTGAAATTCGTCCAGGCAAATCCTTACACATCAGTTTAGACCTGGACTCATCTCAACGAGAGCAACTTGTTGATTTTTTGGGTGATCACCTTGACTTCTTTGCATAGAGTTATGAGGACATGAAAGTCATACCTCCTGAAACCTATACTCACCATATTTATATTTAGGAGGGAGCCTGACCTATTCGTCAACCCCAAAGATGCATGAACGTTGCACTAAGGGATGTTGTGAAAGAAGAATTACAAAAACTCTTAGATACTAATTTTATATATCCTATATCTGATAGCCAATGGGTCTCCCTATTGGTAATAGTCCTGAAAAAGGATGGGAGATGGCGCATCTGCATTGATTATCGAGAACTTAATAAAGCCACTCTCAAGGATTATTTTCTCCTCCATTTTATTGATCAGGTGTTAGATACCCTTGCTAGGAAAAAGTACTTTTCACTTTTAGATGGCTTCAATGGGTACAACCAAATTTAGATCGCACCCACAAATCAATATAATACCACCTTTACATGTCCATGGGGTAAATTTGCTTACAGAGTGCTTCCCTTTGGGCTATGTAATGCCCTAGCCACCATTCAAAAGGTTGTGCTGGCCATTTTTTTTTATCTCAAGTGTGTTGAGATCTATATGGATTATTTTTCAGTGTTTCGTAACTCATTCCAGGAAGCCCTCAAAAACATGGAAAAAGTGATTTTATGTTGCCAAGAGGCTCACCTTGCTTTGAGTGATAAAAAGTGTAGATTAATGTGCAAAGCAAGAGTAGTCCTTGGACATTTGGTTTCCGACAAAGGTATCTAGGTAGACCCGGCCAAAATAGAAGTTATCTCGTGTCTTCCTGCACCCAAAACACAAAGGGAAGCAAGAGGATTCATGGGACATGGAGTCTATTATAGGAGATTCATTGAGAACTTTTCTAGGATAGCTACCCCCCCTTTCCAATTGTTAGCTAAGGATAGTGACTTTATCTGGTCCACACCTTGCCAACAGTCTTTTGAGACATTAAAGGAAAAATTAGTGCATGCACCATTTTTGAGAGGTCCCAACTGGTCCCTTCCATTCCACAATTCCTCTGATGCCTTAGATACCGCTATTAGCACATCTTTAGGCCAAGAAGAAAAAACAATCCTATGATATTTACTTCATCAGTAAAAATTTGTCACCTGCTGAATTGAGCTATA
Source organism: Pinus taeda (assembly GCA_000404065.3). Classification (NCBI taxonomy): domain Eukaryota; kingdom Viridiplantae; phylum Streptophyta; class Pinopsida; order Pinales; family Pinaceae; genus Pinus; species Pinus taeda. Next base: position 89,398 of record APFE031482591.1, read on the forward strand.
CAATGACCAAGAAATAGTTTTTGGCCGTAATTTTTGCTATCAATAAATTCAAACACTACATCAAAGGATATGAAGTCTTTGCGCATACTAATCATTCTATGATAAAATATTTAATGAATAAACCATAGACTAGCAGTAGAGTGACTAGGTGGTTAATGTTGCTACAGGAATTTAATGCTACTATTGTTGATAGATGAAGAAAATATAATGTTGTAGTTGACTATCTTTCTAGATTGAATAATCCTAGTGAAGTAATTCTTGTTGATGATGACTTCCCTGACGAACATATTTTTGCTATGTCAACAAAGTGTCCATGGTTTGCTGACATAGCTAACTATTTAGTCACTCGAAAAACACCACCTCACTTATCTGCTCTTGAAAATAAGAATATCATATTAAAAAGTGCTGCATATTCTTGGGTCGAAAGAGACCTCTTTTACACTGGGCCAGATCTTATCATGCGTAGATGCATAAGAGAGGAAGAAGTGTTTCATATACTGAAATCTGCCCATGATGAACCTAGTGGTGGTCACTTCACCGATAAGAGAACTGTATATAAAATTTTACACACTAGATACTTTTGGCCTTCTTTGTTTAAGGATGCCAAACATTATGTCAAGCAATGTGATAGCTGTCAACAAATGGGACAACCTGCTCAAGCCAACGAAATGCCTTCGTGTCCTCAGATTATGATTGAGCCTTTTGAAAAATGGGCTATCGATTTCGTATAACGAATAAATCCAACATATATGAATAAAAAGCATATATTGGTTTGTATTGGTTTTGTTACAAAATGGGTAGAGGCTAAAGTTATTTCTTTTGCTACAAAAATAGTTGTTGTTGAATTTTTGTTTGGTGAAATTTTTACTAGATTTGGTGTTCCTAGAGAGATTGTTAAGGACAATAGACAACAATTTATTTCTAATATGGTAGAGGAAGTCATGGATCAATATAAAATTCGACATAGAAAGTCCACTCTATATCACCCACAAGAAAACGGCTAGGTGGAGTCTACCAACAAGTTGATCGAATCCATCCTCACAAAAGCAGTAAATCTGAAAAGGAAGGATTATGCCATCCGGTTACCTAAAGCCTTATGGGCTTATCGAACCACTTGGTAGAATAGTACATGATATACACCATATGATTTGGTATGCGAGAAACAAGTTCTTTTGCTAATCGAGTTCCAGATAAAAACCTTTCAAACATCAGCTCGGTTTGGATTAGATCTCTCAGAAGCACAACAACAGTGTCTATTACAGTTAAATGAGTTAGATGAATTTCGAAGAGATGTTGTTCAACAAAATGTGTTAGTATAGTAGCAACACAAAAAGTGGCATGACAAGTCTATCAAGAAGAAGTAGTTCCAACTAGGTGATTGGGTACTTCTCAATGACTCTAGATTTAAATATTTCAAAGGGAAATTCCATACACAATGGATGGGACCTTATGAAGTAGTCAAAATTTTCAAGAATGGGGTTGTAGAGATCAAAACTATTGATTGGAAAAATTCAGTATTCTTTGTGAATAGGCATAGACTCAATGTATATTTTTAACCCCTCGCAAAGGAGGACTTCATGCAGCAAGTGTAGTAGCAACCTGAGTTAGAGATGGTAGGTGGCCATGCCAACCTATTATAGATCTGAGTTTCTCTATTCAAAAAATAAAAAGAAAAAAAGACAAAAAACAAAAATAAAACAAAAAAAAAAATATTTTCGTGTGATTGTGAAAATCAGTTTGTTACATGGTCACAGAAGGATTAACCTGAAAACCAGCATGCTGGTAGGAAGATCGAAATTTTAATAAAATGGGAATGTTGCTTGATCTTTACATGTGCTAATTGTCACCAAGAAGAAGTAGGTTTTTAATTGCAGGAACCGAGCCCTTATCCAAGTTTGGGACAACTGACACATAATTTTTTATGCAAGCAACACTCAATTCCCCCTGCATTTATTTTTGGTTCAACACTATCTAGGCAGATTTTTGGGGTTTTCCCTTCTTTTATTTCCTTTTTCGTAAAATTCCCTTCATTTTCTTCTTCTTTTTTATCCCATAAAGTTTACCACCCCTTTTTTCATACAGAAACTGCCCCTATCCAATTTCGTTCTACCCTCTTTCTCCCCTGAAATTTTTTTCCCAGATCCCTTTTTCGATATGTCCCTTTTGGTAGTCTCACTATTGAATTCTCTGTCATAATTTCCTTCCCATTCTGAAAATTTACCCCCTTTCCCACTTCTTTTCTCCCTCATGGATCGTATTCTCGAATCTGATTCAAGCTTATGAAGCAGATCAAAAGGCATGTATTGATACATAAAAGTTGGTGAATAAAACCTCCTTTATGATTCAACAAATCCTTCAGAATCCTGCCTATGAATTTTATCAGAAATTTTTGGCCACAATATCCCTAGTGAAAGTATATGTGTTTAGTGCATGAATTTTCAGTGCAAGAATGTTCAATGTAGAAATGTTTGGTGTAGGAATTTCCAATGCAGAAATGTCGAGTGCAGAATTTTCCAATGCAGAAATGTCCAGTGCAGAATTTTCCAATGCAGAAATGTCCAGTGCAAGAATGTTTAGTGTAGGAATGTTCGGTGCAGGAATGTCCAGTGCAGAAATGTTCAGTGTAGGAATGTTTGGTGCAGGACTGTTCAAGTGCAGAAATTTCAATGCAGGAATTCACGCTGTTGAGCACTCCCAAGTACAAAAATACATGTCTTCGTGCAGGAACAATGGTCTTTAATGCAAAATTTTGTAGTGTGATGTAGGAATAGATGGTGAAAAAATGTGCATTTGGAAAGTTTACTCTTGTTTCATGAAAATCTGGTGCAGACAGAATGACTACACCACTTCCAGATTGATAACATTCAATAATTTTTTATTATGATTAAGCTTTGTTTTATCATTATCTAAAATAGGAAGGAAAATCTTTAAAGTACCATGTACACCTTGTGTGAAATAATGAAGTGATTGCAAGATGTGTACGATTTAACCTGTCATACCATACTAACCTTTCTGAAAAATCTCATTACCTGTTAGTGATGACCCGACCTTATACCATACCGTGCTTGATTGCCATCTTAATTATGGCACCTTAACCGCCGCCTTCACCAATAATTATCTCTACTTGTAGAACAACCTATCCGTATCGCATCTGTCCCAAGGTGTACATTTAATAATGGAGCATGACCATTAGGAGATGGTAAATATAGTGGTGGTTAGATAGCTTAGTTATCATAAGATTTGTTTTATACATAGCTCCTAAATAACCGTGTGATTTTTCTAAAAATAATTAGACAGGGTTCAGTGAATTAAGGATGGTTCCTGTGAGAATTGAACTCTGTTCCGTGAAAGAGTTAGAAAAAATAGCCAAATATCGGAACAGTCTTCCACTATTGCAGGAATCTGGGTTCCTCCCATTTTTGCTGAAATTTAATGGCTTTGACTCGGCCGTGGCATTAGATTTTTCTTGGACCTTTGATGGGATCTGATCCAAGGTAGGATCACTGGAATTTGAAGTAACGGAACAATCTATATCACAAGCCACAGGATTTCCCGCAGTAGGTGAACAGTGGTTAAAAAAGGAGAAGATCGAGAAGAAAAAGTGGGCCAGTTTGTTGTCGACAGGAAACAAAAACTGGATTGGAAGAAAGGATTGCCACACACTGCCATGGAAAGAAAATGGAAAAATATGTTGTACATACTACAAAATTTCCTCACCTACAAGGGTTGCTACTTGTTGACCTTCTTGTATCATATTCGGTTGTTTCTACATTTTGAGTCAAGAAAACTTATCAATTTCCCTTATTTTCTACTAAGAAGCATGAAAAAAATTTCAAAAGGAGTTCAAAGAAGTAAGATGAGCCAAGTTGCATGAAAGTTATACCATCATGGGTTGATTGCAATTTTATTTAAGAAGGAATTGAAGGTCAAGAATATGACCTAGGAAGCATTTTTGAATGAGCTACAAAAGAGAGGTGTAGGGAAATCCTCTGGCAAGAAGAGTGCAAGAAAGAAGGGAAAGCCTAAAACCCTAACCCTGTGCCCTACCAAGGCTAAGAACAGAGAAGAGTTAGGGCAGGTAGAGGAGTGAGAGCTCGTTTTTGAAACTTTGTCTACATAAAAAATGAGGACCCGAAGCTCGATCAGGAGGACTACCTCCTTGAATGAAGCCCACATTCAATCAACTTCTCCAATCAATTTATTCAACTCCCCATCTCCTTCACCAACTGTAGACAACCTTACAGTGATTTTGGATGTTGTGTCTCATACAGTGATTAGTGAGGGGGATATTGATGAAGAAGACAATACACCCTTATCGGTTTTGCTTGGAAAAATGAAGAAAAGGAAAATGACGCCGACACCTAGTGCATGTGCAAATAAAGGCCCGACAAAGGATCCAATGGATTTTGAAGTGCAGGGTACTGAAACCCTTCATGATATTGAAATACATGAGGATAATGACCAAGGCAATATCAACCTCGATGATACCAACACTGGTCTGGAGTCAACTGTTGAGAAAACCCCTGCACAAGAAGAAGTCATTAAGGAAGACCCCTCTCTTCACCTGAATAGTCAAATATAAGAGCTCAAGCAATGTATCTATGGGTTGGAGGTACTGAACCAAAATTTCAAAGTACAAGGGACAGTGTAGAAACAGAAGAACACAGAGCTGGAAGGAGAAGCAAAGGAGCAAAAATGCCAAGTGAAGATATGGAAATTTTGAGCATCAAAGTGCTACAATCATCTCATAAAGGTGACCAAATGGCTTAAGAAGGCTCAAGGCAAGAGAAGGAAGACAATGAAAGAAGGAATTAGATATAAATATAGGACTGAAAGAAGACTCTCTTGTTTTGGTTTTTGTTTTGCAACATGGAAAGGTTGTGTGAGGACACACATCAATTAGGGATGGGGGGAAGTTGGTAGGCTAAATTGTCCTATTTTTTAACCTCTATCCTACTCTAGAGACCTGACCTAAACCTTTGTTTTAACCTAAGAACCTATTCATTCATGTACTTTTCTCTAAATTCATGCACATTCCTGCACCCTCTTTGTATTTTCATATTTAAAGGGTTCGTCATGGAATTAATTACTTATTTATGGATTTTATACCTTTAATTATCCTTGAAACTAATATTTGTCTTTCCTAAAGTATTTGATAAGCAAATGTATTAATCATTGTGATAGGATGGTCAAGTGCATGTAGGGTTCCTACACCAGCTGGTGGAATTCCTACACTCTCGTGATAGCTCATTCATAGGATTCCTACACTAGTTGTGGATGCTTGCACCAGCTAGCAGATTCCTGCACTCCTGGGATAGCTCATTTTTGGGCAGCGGATCCCCCCATAGCATGTTTTTGGGGCTTAAAGCCTGAGTTCAAGTCAATGTAATGTAAATACCCCGCGAAATCTGGGCGCGGAGCACGAGAGTTTAGGGTTGTCCACCCTAAAATAATGTAATTTAATGTAAAGTGTGTTGCCCTACCCATGGTCCGCGGACCATGGGATTGTATAAATAGAGCGAGGATCTAAGTGTAAAAGTCAGTCTTAAGTTTTTAGAGAAGTAATAGATAGATGCGAAGGCATGGTTTACTATAGAGGTGAAACTGAATTGTATTGGGTCGTAGTAGAGGTTAGAGGCTCCGCAGCTCAGCGCGCAGAGGCCTAGTAGAGTCCGCAGCTGAGTGCGCAAACCCCTGTAGCTGAGTGCGCAGGAAGGATTTGAGTCTGTACTGGATCAAGATTTGAAGGCATTATTAATAAAAATAAGTTGGTTTGATATATTATGCATCTGGTTCATAGATCTGTAATTAAATGTTATGTGTTGATGATACCTGTTTATTTATCCACGCACACTTATATGTATGTTTATCATTGAGAATCTTCTTAGTAATTAACGAACAAACCCTAATTAAGGAAGAATTGGATAATTAACATTGATCGCACTGTGGCTGAAGATGTCTGAAGGCGGTTCCACAGAACACCAGAAGCTTTCGCGTACGCGTAATCTAGTAAGCGCAAAGGTTGGATCGGGCATCGATCTCCCACATCAAGACATCCCTAGGGTACGGAAACCTGGTTCCAGCACCCTCCCATACTACCTTGAGTGAGACCTTAGTCTGCGCTCCGCGGACTGTTGCCGAAAGGGTTGGTAGTACTAGGATTTTCTTGGCTAAACTCACTGGTGAACTTGGGTCAGACCCCAGGTAGCCAACAAATGGTTACATTGTCAGGACCGGGATATGCTTAAGGGATGTCTAATGTCAGAATACTGGAACCCAATGAAGAAGGAAATTAAAGAGTGGTTGGACAAAAAGATTCATGAGTTCGTGACACAGGAAAACAGAACTCCGCAAGTATCTGAGAAAAGGTGGCTGGATTGGTACGTATATACAAAAATCCATGAGATTTTCTTTGCATCCTTTCCTTCTAAGTTGTATGAGTGGATTGCGAGATTAGCCGACAACCAGGGAATGTGTAAGCTCAAACAAACCATAGTGTGGACTCTGGAATTAGTGCACAAACTAGAGACATTAGAAGACAAGATCATGAGAGCTATGGACCACTGGCTCGAACGAATAATAGGGGGATTCATCACTGAGTTCGTTATATACACAACCGTGAGCTACAGTGAAGCAGAACGACGTTTTCTCAAAAGACTGCGAGGTAAGTATATTAAATCTTTGAATACCTGGATTAAGATGATGTTATGTGAAAAGCGGGTCATGCGAATACATTAATGTTTGGAACGACGCGGAGTGAAAAAATCTACAAAGGTAGTGGGGAATTAGAAAACAGTCCATTAATTTCATCGTCATGAGAGAGTGAGGAAGAGCTCGCTCGATTCTCTCCGAGAATTGCGGTCTGGTTGATAAAGCGGCGTATTCTGCAGTTACCACCTCCACCCATGCCACTACCCGCTTCACCTCCCTCCCCTCCATATCCACCCACACCACCTCCACTAACCCCTCAATTTAGCATGGCAAACGCAATCAAGCTACCTGTATTTATAGGAGTAGGGAATGAGGATCCGGACCAGTTCTAGTTCGTGGTAAGAGCGGTATGTGAAGTGTAAGGTGTCACAGATGACAACATTAAAAAGGCTACACTAGTGAGCGCACTGCAGGATCATGCATTGACGTGGTATATTAAGCACTCTAACGACCACCCAAACGTAGGGATAGCGGAGATCCAGAATGCATTGAACAGAGAATTTAATCGACCGAAGTTCGAGACACGGTCGATCATTGGGTTTAAAGAGATCACGATGCTCCAGGGAAAGACCCCTGGGATTTGGATCAGCAACTGAAGAGTACGATCCACGAGGCTAATATGATGCTCACAGACGCACAACGTCGCGCATGTTTTGTGGCATCCTTGACGCCACACCTGAGGATGGCTTTGTCACAACAGAAGCTTTCAACCCAGGCCGAAGCGTTAGAAATGGCGATGAGGTTGAATGAGACCCCAATACAAGACCCTGGGTTGGGAATTCAACAAATCCACACGAAACTAGAGAATCTATGCTTGGAGATGTAGATTTTGAAGCAAAATAGGACACTGCGGCAAGAGGCACGCGATGTATGGTGCATAAAATGAAAAGGCCAGGGCCATGATAAGGACCACTATCCAGTATTCGCAAATTACTTGGCAGGAAGGGGACCAATGTCATTGAGACCAGAAGCACAGGTAGCGTCGATTGCGACACTAGTGTTATGGTGCGCGATCTATGAGATAGGAGGAAAACACACGACATACAATTGTCACTTGCTGCATAAGTATACACAAACTCCAAAACAACTATTTCGTAATTTATGTAGTTTGGTAGGCCATGACAAGCTCACTTGTTGTAGTTACGAGCTCATGATGGATCGGGCCCCAGCCTATAGAATGCAAACCGAAACGCGATCCCTCGACCCAACTACGGGGATGATGCACACCGGATTTCAAGGGCAAGGACAAGGACGAGGAGGAACGGGGCCAGGAAGGGGTTGTGGAATGTTAATTTACTACAATTGCGGAGGACCAGGTCACTACACCTGCGATTGTACCAATTCGATGAGAATATCTTGTTCATACTATGCTCAGTTTGATCATGAACCAGTGGATTGTCCTACATTGATCACACAGATGTGTGAGAAAGGTGTACTCCAGCCTCCTCCAACTCATAATATCCAAATGATGAGATCTAAACCCCACGACGGAGAACCCAACGTAAACATGATGCTCAGAAGTGGTGCGACCATAAGGGAAGATAAGGGAAGCAGCCCAAGAAAGATACATGGGTTCACAAGGCTCCTACAAAGGAACCTGAGTTCGACTTAAAACACACAAAGGAGACGTTTATGGAAACTAAGAAGAGCTTCACAGAGGCCTCCACTTCAAGTAGTAAGGATCAACCAGAGCAGGGAATAGACCTTTCCATGCTTACTACCTTTCTGGAGACATGTATGAAATTGTTGCGCAATAATAAGGCAGTTAAAGGACTACAAGAGCTGATCACTAGATGCGTGGGGTCTGGAGTACCACGCGTAGTTTGAAAACTGGGAAAGCATGCATTACACACAATGAGGGAATTGAGATTGACGTCGCAGATTGGTGAGTACGAAATGGATCAGGTAATCCTGGACCTAGGGTCGGATTCAAATGTACTACCCAAGCAGACTCGGGAACGCATGGACAGGCCCATGTTGTAGTGGTCCCTTATTCAATTACGCATGGCGAACCAACAGAATATTGTCCCATGGGGAGATTGCAAGGTGTAACAGTTGATATCGAAGGTGCGAGAACACAAACGGACTTTGAAGTAATAGAGATTGTTGATGACAACAATCCTTATCCCGTGTTGTTAGGAATAGACTAGGCGACTGATATGAATGGAGTCATCAACCTGAAGAAGCGGAAGATGATATTCGAGAAAAGGTCACTACACATGGTAGTTCCGTTAGACGCATCCGAAGGAGCGTGCTACACTAAACCCATGCGCGACAATGAAAGCGACTATGAGCTGGATTTCATTTACTAGATAACTGCACAAGATCAGGATTAGGTGAATATGAACACAGATGGAAGAATCTCATGGGAGCGCAACAGCTCTTGCACTTCGGATTTATATGAGGAAGTAGAACGCTAGCAAAACTGCTTGCACGAGGTGATGATGCTAAATTGCAACATGATGATTAGATCACTCCGTCGCTTGAAAACAAAGGCAAGGGAACTACCAACACATGATGAAGTGACAACGGTGGATAAACTCCTAGACAAAGTTGGAAGGGGAGTACCGGAAAAGCATCGCTACGCTGTGCTGGAAGGGATACTGTGCGTGACACCTATATGGGGATGGAGTACACGTCAAGATACCATGGTAAGCTGGCATGAAGGTAAAAGGCGGATGCAATTATGGGTTGGAAGCACCCGTCGCGAACAAGAATTGGGCAGCCAGGACCGAGAAGTTTGTGCGCTCACTTGGGTTGATGGGTACAAACATGGGTTGGGCCATCCACAACTGCACACCCTAGACTAGAAAAGTGTCACGCACTGCAAAAGTTCCACATTGAATCATTCAAGAGGGTATGCGGGATCCTGAACAAGGTTCGCCAGGCCAGACGGACTGAGTGGAACCGGCGCATACCAGCAGTGTGATGGGCCTCCAGGGCCATGTATAAGAATCTGAGCATGGAGATGGTCCTAAAGATGTCAGGCAGAGTCGAGGCCATAGGTTTCGGAGGAAGGAATCCTCACATAATTGGAACGATTCATAGGGACCAGGATGAAGGAATTATGCAGTGGCATGGGGTCAAACAAATGAAAATTCGGCAAGGGCACTTGAAAATTCACAAACTCGAAGAAAATCGAGTACGACTGAGGAGGAAAAGCAAGATCTTGGACAAAGAAATCAATAAAATGAGAACTGAAATCACAAAGGCAAGTGGCGATGAGGAACTACGTATGACAAGACAAGCAGGAGGCAACCATACTACTACATTAGAAGGATTTGTGGCTCTGCTACCATGGTTGTGGCCGCACCTCACTAGACAAAGGAATCAAGGGAGCACACCGTATAAGGCAGAATGCGACGCGCTGACTAGCGTAAGGGAAATTGAGGGGTACCCATGGATATATATTTTTTAAAGGATTAGTTGACCTCGAGTTGGGCTCAGAGCGGGAGAGAAATCAATGGATGAAGATCACAACCTTGGCCGGATATCTTAGATTATCATTTTGTAAACACCCGAAAGACTTAGTTAAGCTATTGTTGTGATTTCGTTATATCCGTAGGCCTGAAGGCTTGTATATAATGTAAAATTATGATAGGAATTAGGAGCGATGCCATGATAAAATTTTGTTAAGAGGCTGTAGTTATTTTTCAGTATCGCCTCTCTAGGCTGGATTGTAGATACAAGATGTATCTTTGCTTTTGAAACTAATATGAAGGAATGTGCTAGTATGCAGTTTCGTTTTCTATTTGCGTTGTGATGAATCTTTGAACAGCTATGTTTCTTGATTTCTTAACAGGGAAACAAGTTGGTTGGCCAGGGCCCAACCAACCCAGCTCGTTCTCCCTTTCTTTAAATTTGTGTTAATTTATTTTAGAGTGCATGTGTGAATTTGTTATTTACCTTGATTTTTCTCACAAGTTACAGGTTTGATTTCATTTACAATTATTGTGTTAAGGATCCGTGGTGTGTAAGCGTAGAAGTATTTGATTTCAACTAACATTATATTTCCTTTTAATGTTTGATTTCATTTTTCAAGAACGATACAAGCACGTTGCCTGTCCAAGCACACTGCATGTACTAGTGCACTTTTGATTCTGCAAGTTGATTCCATTGGTTCAGTTTCACAAGTCTTTAATTCCTTTCTTTTTGCAAGAGTTCTTTATTCCTTCCTAGAAGATTAATGTTTGTTTCTAAACTAAGGCCATTATTAATATCTAATGTTTCACTTAAGATTTAATTGTGTTATGATGAATATGGAATAAACGTTGTAGTAACTTACAGGCTTTTGCTTGCATTAAACACTTTCGAAGAAAGGATTGAATTTCATGATTAATTATTGAATGAACCCTCTGAGTTAAAACATAAAAAGGAAGATCTAAATTACATGCACAGTTATCTCAGGAAAATCCTGATCCACACAACCAAATTATTTCTGTAATCTATAGAAGAGTTTATGTTTTAAGGAAAGATTTAGTTTAACTCTTGAAAATCACATCCTCTCTAGAATCGAAGTTTGGTTGAAGCATCTTTCTACTTGTGAGAATTTACTTTCAAAATTATGTTTCTTTGCACTCTATTTCACTTAATACGCTTTTTATTTTTTGAAACTAATCTAGAAACCGAGTGTAGAAATAATGATTATCTGGTGCAAGAACCTCAGATCTAGTACAAGATCAGAGTGTTCTAGCATGGAGACTTAAGACTCCTACATGAAGGTTAGAACTTCAATACAAGTAAAAAATAGATTCTGGTATCTAAACCTTGTTCTAGTGCAGGCACAACATTATGGTACAAGAAAGTTGTTGTAGTACAGGAATAACAGTTTAGTGCAGGAAAGAATATCTTTAAACAAGACAGATACACTGAATAACTTATTTATCACACTGTCTCATTGAAGGTAAATATAAAGGGTCATTTCAGTAGTTACGATTGTTCACAATGAATTAATAATCCATTTTAGTTTCTGCAAAGATACTTTGCATTTATTTCAGCACTAGACATTCTTTGAGTATCGATTGCTGCTTCATCATCATTTTCCTTTCGATTATGTAAGTTTGTGATTTAAGAAGTAGGAATACAACTAGAGAAGGTTCATATCATTTCTTGGAATTTCCTGTGCTATGCCACAAAGTGTACAAAACACCGGGTCGAAAAATTAAGTGTTGAAAGGAGCTTGATTAACTGCAATTCCTGTACCCAACAAAGAGATGTGGGAACTCATTCAAAAGTTGCAGGAAGATCCCAGTACATCTGATACATTTAGCTGGAAAAATGATTCGTTATGGTACAAAGATCACTTATACCTCTGTAACAATTCCTAACTCAAACGAAAGGTCCTTCTAGAATTGCACAATTGTCCCTTAGGATGGCATTCAGGATTTTTAAAAACTTACCATAGGGTTAAGAAGGAATTTTTTTGGGATGGCCTTAAATCTGTTATTCAAAATTTTGTGGAAGAATGTTTGGTTTGCCAACAAAATAAAGTTGAGACAACTACGACCCCAAGTCTATTACAACCTTTATCCATTCCAAGTCAACATTGGGAAGAGGTTTCAATGGATTTTATCACAGGTTTAACCAAGTCCGAAGGAAAGAGTGTCATCATGGTGGTAGTTGATAGACTTACCAAGTATGCCCACTTTTATGCATTGTCTCATCCATTTAAATCCAGTACAATTGCTACTGCATTTATGGAAACAATTCAAAAGCTACATGGAAACCCAAAGATTATTGTAAGAGATAGAGATCCTATTTTCACTGGAAATTTTTGGATAGAATTATTTTCTTGTTTGGGTACTCAATTAGCTCATAGCTCATCTTATCATCCTCAATCTAATGGGAAACTGAGATAGTGAACAAATGTTTGGAAGGATATCTTTGTTTCTTTGTATCTGATAAACAGACACAATGGGTCAAATGGTTGTCTCTAGCTGAATGGTGGTATAACACTACCTTCCATACTGTAGCAAAAATGACCCCATTTATGGAACTTTATGGATATCATCCACCATCCATCACATTATATTTAAGACAAAATTTTAAGGTTCAAGTAGTGGAAGATCACATCGAGCATCAACAAAAAGTTCTCCAATTCTTAAATGATAACCTGACTTTGGCACATAATAGAATGAAACAATAGGTAGATCAACATCGCAGTGAAAGAAGTTTTGATGTAGGTGATTGGGTAATTCTATGACTACAACCATAAAAATAAATGTCCCTCAGGCAAGCTAAGAAGGATAATAAATTATCACCAAAGTATTATGGTTCATACAAGGTGTTGAAAAATATTGGTACTATGGCATACAAATTAGAACTTCCTGTATCTACCCCAATGCACACAGTTTTCCATGTTTCATGCTTAAAGAAGGTTATACGTGATAAGCTCCTAGTTCAAACAATATTGTCAAAACTTGACGAGGAAGGAAAAATCATAGTGGAACCTAAAGAAGTCACTGAAATAAGAAATCAACAACTACGAAATTGATCTATTTCAGAGTATCTCATTAAGTGGAAGAACTTACCCGCTAAAGATTCCACATGGGAGGATGAGAATTTTATGCAGAAGCACCCAGAACTACTCAAGCATTGAGGTCAACACTCTTTTGAAGGAGAGGGGCATGTTAGGTCCCTATAATACTAGTGTATTCCCTTATTATTATTATCATTGTAGCCCCTTATTGTTATTGTTGTTCCCATGTCGTCCCCATATTGTTATTATTGTTCCCCATAGAATCCCACTACTGTTATTATTGTGCCCTTACATTATTATTGGTATGCTGGCTCTGATTATATTGTGACCCCTTAGAGTCATATATATATAAAGGAGGAATTATCATTTGTATCATCCAAGAAATATTGATTTTTGTAATTTAAAGGAGGTTTCCCCTTGAAGAGGCTGATTTTGAAGTCATAGATCTATCTTTTCCTCTATTTTGTGAGCTAGTTCCATAACAACATGTGTGTTATTAGCATGCATGCACCCTCATCGAAACAATATTCTATTTCACTATCTATTTTGGCATGCATGTGCCCTCTACCAATCAATGGTCGGTATCATTGTCCCCTTCACTTTCATTCAGCCTATTCATCACTAATGTAAGGAAATGGTGAAGGTGCCATATTTTTTGTCTTCCTACTGCCCCATCATTGGTAGGATCATTAACTGAGCAAAAGGTAAAAAATATTAACATGCACATTAGACATAGATCATAGAGGTATTAGTAATGTGATGCACGTATGTTCTGGAGCAAGGTTGCTTGGGAGTGGGAGCGGGAGCGGGAAGTGGGAGTAGAATTGGGAAGTGGGAGTGGAAGCAAGAGGGAGGAGTGACATTTTCAAAACTTCCCAAGTTGGGAGCGATTTTAGAGTCAAATTTATATAATACTTACTTTTATATATTTTGATGCATATATGTCAACAAAATCATGCAAAATGATGAATTTGTGATAAAAAAAACATGGATTAAACCATATAACATCATTAATCTAGTAGTTATAACCTTCATCAACCACAGGTCTACAAATTACAAGTTCTCATTTATATAGCATGTAAGGGTGCACATAACCAAAATAACATCGAGTGCAATCCATCTTTGAACCAAAAATACTTGAACAAAAAGGCTCTTGATGGCCTCTAGCATCCAAAAACATCATGCTACAACAAATACCTACATATCATCAAAATAATTTCATATCTTTGGATCATTGTCATTAATATCACCCTCTAAGAATTAACATAAGATAGAAAAAGTGTTGCATGTCAAGTCAAGATTTTGTTTGAGTGACAGGTACATTTTTAGTAGGGTCATGATAGAGGAGTTTAAAAACCACTGTCACTAGCATCAAGGTACATAGAGGGCTTGGTTTTATTGATTAAATTTCGAGTTACATACCGTAGTACATGAAAAAATCCAATGGAAACCTTGCAATCCCCCAAATCCTGAAATCCTGAAAAGCTAATAAGTCTGCTGCATTTAGAGTGAGATCTAAATTTCTACTTTCTCATATGATATCTAATGTGGTCAGAACCACTCTCAAACATCTTGAGTCATTTTATGGTAATGTTAAAAATTTAAGTAAAAGGATGAAAATTAAAGATAAAGGAGAATTCCACTTTTACTTTAAGAATTTAACGTTACCATGAATTGCATGTCAACACTAGGGCTATAGGTTTGAATATTAAGATACTATGGACCTACTATTACCATTTTTTTTCTTTCTCCCACATTACTCTTGAACCTTTATTTCTCCAGCCCACTTATTTTTTTCCTCTGCATGGCCAATGTATTGTATAAACAATACCTTATAATACACATATTTCTATACAACATATAAAAATCCTTTACCCCCCTGTTATATGGTCAATATATTATTTCATTTTTCATGCCCCAATATGAATGAACGTGATATGGTATTGCTTTTTCAGTGAAGTCCCCGTGGTCTGAGGGTTATGTATGTTCCCACAATATTATTCTTTCTCAAAGAGCAAATCATAAGGAAGACAAATTTCTCAATCTGGGAAATGATGTTACTGCATTGTTTATCAAAGATCAAAGACAATGTAGTAGGCGGAGCTACCTCTCGTATCTTGTACAATTTTTTGACCTAAAGTAATAATAAGAGAATGAGGTTTGGATTCATATATAACATGACACTTCCATAGGTATGTCTATCCTAATAAAACATCACAGACTTCCAGAGGGGAAACATCGCACAATACCTCATCTGCAAAGGGCTTGATGTTGTAAAGTAGGTGGCACTGTTGGTTGACACAGAGATCTCACCATTGGTGGAGCCACCTGATGGTGTACGGTTGTGGTTTTGGCATTGTTGGAAGATTCAATCTCTTAGTGACCTCGAATAAGATCAGGTTATTCTCACTCCCACTCTCAATAATGAACTACACTAGTGAACCCTCTACCTGCATCTGTGGGTGAAAGAGGTGCTCCCCCTCCTCTCGATCCTAAAGTTCCACCTTTTGGAGCTTGGTGGTGATTTCTGTCATAGTGGGTTCTATGTAAATGATCTACTTTCCATTTTTATTTTCCTTGTCAAGTTTTGGATCAGAATCAGAGCATGCATCCATCTATAAGTCTTTTAGGTCAACCACTAGTGCCTGATTTTTTTGAGATTCATTTGTCTTGTGAGTGGGAGTTTTATGGAACTCACACCAGTTGTTGGTGTCCTTCTTTGGATTCACATTATTTTAGGCTTGTGGCTTCGAGGATTTACCCTAGGGAATCACAGCCTAGATTTACCCTTTTCTTTATGGCTTGAGGACTCCTTTGCTCTTCTTTGGGTTCACAATTCCAAATTCTCACTTCTTTTGCTTGAATTTCTGCTCGATCTTGGAAACATATCAGTATGTTGAACTAAGCGAGGATATGTCCAGGTTCTTCATTTCCTCCTGAATGTATTTGTGAAAACACCCATGATACTTGAGTACTAGATGTTTCTTATAATCTTTGATACCCAACTTTGTGCATAGGGTATGGAAAATATTTGTCATCTCATGCACATATTGATCCCTTTACTGCCACAATGTAGTCCATTGTACATACTTGTTTTCATAGCTCCCAACTAGGTAATATTGTTCGTTGAAAACATCTCAAAAGGATTTCCAAGAGTCTATGTTCACTAAAAATAGAGGGGGATCCTTGGCCTATCTCTCACAGTAAATTTCCCACTGGTCCTTGACATGCGGGGTGAATTTAAGTTGTGCAAAAGTAATCTTCTCCATGTTAGAGAAATTATGGACTGAAAAATAACCTTCTAGCAGATTTGCATTTATTTGACCTTCAAACATATGGATATCAAAGTTAACTTGTACCTTGAAGAGGGCAGCAGTGCCTCTAATGTGACTATTGGATGAAGATGCGTCATTGGTTGGCATATGCCGGAGGATTTGGGGAAATTTGTCCATCATTTGGTTCCTTTGTAGCTTAAGGGATTATTTGAGTGATAGTTTGATAGGATATCCCTCTCCCTTGTCTTTCTATTCTTCTTCCATGGAAGGTTATCGGTGTCGACGAGGCCGGTCTTACATAGGATCAACTAGTTCAAGTCCCAACTCCTTATACCTTGACCTCGTTGGGGACATGCACATAAAAACAAAGAAAGGGAAAACCGCTCTAATACCACTAATCCGAACTTATGCAGGAACAAAATCAAACACATATTTAAAAAAAAAACATGGAGATACAATGAAAAATAGAACTTTGATTAATTAATAACAAGTGTTGAAAAATTGTTTACATGTAGAATGGAAACATAGTATCTCGGGCGATGGTAGCTTATCTATGAGAAGAGATGTATGGCTACATGCCTACTAAACTATGTTACAATGAGGCTTAAGGTCCTTTTTATTATTAAACAACCAAGGGAAACCCTAAACAAACAAAACCCTAACCCTAGGAGATGGAATGCAAGGAATTTGTGGGCCTCGTTGGGGTTAGTTGGACAGCCAACTTCTCAGGGTTGTAACTTGTTCATATGATCTATTTTTGGTGTGTACGATACCTTGTTAGAAATGTCTCACTAAGAACTACAATATTTGCAATAGACCCCTACTTGTGTTTGGAAGCCTATTCCGGACCTTAAAAAAATGTTGTTTAGGGGGTCAAAACAACTTTAGAAGTTCACAACTCGAAAAAATAATAAAAATAGTAAATTGTGCTATAATCAAGGAAAATGACAAAACCAACTGGAAAATGAAAATTACAAATACATATGAATGAGTTAGACAAAAATTATGAAGACCAATATTAGTTACATTTTCAACAGAGGGATGTGAAAAAAAAAAAAGAGGGGTTGATTAAATATAACCCATTTTAGCACAATCCACTATGGTTTTCATTGACAGTTCAATTGTTCCAACACCACTACAGGCTAGGGCCACAATTTTGGCAGTGGAATTGGTTAAAATGATAATGTCACTGATAGGGCTAGTGCTTCATTAGGCACTAATGTAAACTATGGAACCAAATATGAGTTCACTAGACACAACAATTGTAGTTATAGTGTTGGTGGCACATATGGATTCTGGTGGATTCCATATTGGTTATGGCATTGAAAGACAACTTGTGGAGAAGCATGATTGAGAATCATTCCCATGGTGAATGTTGCTATTTTTCTCTTGTTGAATGGGTCTTATTTGTTGACGGTTGTGCTGAGTTTATCACATGATTGTCATATATAAGATGGTTAAGAGTGTGGCTAAATACACAATTAAATGACAAATTTCATGATTGTCATGTAGAAAGCATCATGGACTGGCTAAAAATGGAGATGTCAAGGAAAACTTGTGGCACTAGTTCTTGACAAGTACAACATGGAGATGTAATTGAGGGAAAGTTGTAGCAGGTCGATAGGACAAAGTCACAACAAGTATTCCTTATGGGGGATTATTGAAAAACAACTTGTACTTGTTCTGTGTTAGCGTGTGATATTTTTAGTGTCGGTGTTGTTAGCGCTCAAATCTACCTTAGGCTGAAATAAGGTAAGACTCAAGGCTACATCAAACCACGCTCAGCCTCGTAGCTAGCCCTACGAGGACAGGAGAGGGCTCTCCGAGTCAATCTTGGCAAAAGGTAATCAATGAGGTCGAGATGACTGAATTGATGATTAATTTTAGGCTAGGTATGAAGTACAAGGACTTTGAAATTGGTTTTTTTTGAAGTTTTGTTGAATTCAAGGGAAAGGCAATTTTGGGTGCGGGGATGAGGCACAGTTTTTGCAGAGATCTACTTGGGGCAAGATAGGCGATTGTTTTGATGCCTTTAAAGTGATTGAATGAATAGATCTGACTGGTGAGAGGTTAAGGAGAGAAAGAAACATCAAGGATTCTCCCTAAACAGATGAAAACATGGAAAATTAAACAAATTTAAAGGCAGAGCATAGAAAATTTATGGATTCTACCTTAACACTTCATTTGTTCAATTGCAGAAGATTAAAGAAGGAAAGCGGTACACATAAACAACTTACAAGTACTGAAAGAAACACACCATCAAGACATAAAGCCACATGAATCCCAAATAGTGCTGCAAAACCCT
>APFE031482594.1:0-14342 GCA_000404065.3 Pinus taeda
TAACTGATGTATTCATTAGTTGTATTATGATTTAATAACTTGTGAATTAATTAATAACTAATTCACCCAACTCATCTCTAGTCTATTTTCCAGTTAGACTAAATACAACCAGTTTAACAAAGCTAAAACTGAACACAACTCCATCAACTCCACAATCAACTCCACCAAACTCAACTGATTGAGTTCTAACTGAATTCATTCATGCAACAACTCAACTGACTCATAAGAAAAGCGTATTTCCTTCTGACAGCTGCATGTGCCACCTCTGTAGCTCAAACTAAAGTGCTCCAAGAGAATAAGATTAAGTTTATAGTCCAAATATTATTGTGAGATAATATATTTGACTTTTCTATTTTTGACAGCCAGTCTAAAAATAGACTTGATCACTCACACTGTGATCACTCACACTTTCATCAAAAATAGAAGTCCATCTATTTTTCCCAACTTGATCAATCATCATAAACAGCAACCTGCAATCCATAGACATGATCCATATGTCTAAAAATAGACATAGTCTAAAAATAGACTTGCGCCAAAAATAGCCTGCGGGCCCACTTAGTGAAGGCGACTCTTTTCACTAAGCTCCATCATCTTGTTGCAATCTCAACACATATTTTCTGTAAAATCCAATAAACAATATCCTTGTTCTCTCCAAATTTTGGTTCATTGGTCGTTTTCCAGTTATGAGCTCCAACAAAACCACACCAAAACTGTAAACATCGCTCTTTTCGGTGACATTTTTGGAGTATGCATATTCTGCCAGAAAAATACATAAACAAAGTACAATTCATGTTTCATCCATTTGCAAAATATATCAATAAAATGAATATCTCAATAATGTTAAAGATCAAGAACTGCAAAACTTGTTATAAAAACGCATTACGTAAGAGCAGAAAACATTGTGTAGGAAACATCAAGGAAGAAAATGGACTCACATATGCCAGACAAAAGAGTTGAAAAACTTACCAGGAGAAAAGTAACTGTGAGTACCTACAACATCTGTTGCATTATCCCCTCCTCTGTTGCCAATTTGAACAACATTTGCAACACCAAAATCAGCAATCTTGGCCTCATAAAATTATTCCTACAAGATATTCATAGAATTGACATCTCTATGAATGATCACATGGGAGAAATCATGATGAAGATATCATCATCCTTTAGATTCCCGTAATTCAATCATGTTTCATGTCAACCAATCCAAACAATTAATGCTCCGCAAAACTTCAAACCAACACATTTGAATGCCTGTTGGACAGATAACAATAAAGCTTCAATATGCTTTTGTGGTGAACTGTTCCCAAAGTTTCAACTTATGCCTTGGCCAATCGTTGTCCCTTGTCAACTTTGCTATTCTTCTTCTTCTTATGATTTTCCATATCCATCTTGGTGGTTGTCCATACGTGTTTCACTACTACAGTTCCATTGTTGGGTAGGTCAACACGATAAACCTTGCCAGATGCCCCATTTCCAATTACATTCTCTTCATTTTTGAATAACAAAACCCCATAGATCTCTTCTGCATTGAAGCTCAAATTAAGAAAAATTATGATTTTCCATGCTAAGTTTTCCTCTTTCTCTAGCTTATCCGCTTGCCGATGAACATTCTGTCAAAAAAGTATCAGTCCATCGACCAATATTAACAGGGCCAAATTCCATGCCTATCCATGGAAATTTCTAACTGTCTAGCTTCATCATGTTCATTGAGAAAAGTTGCAGATGGGATTCTATCCTCCCATATTTGAATCCTAGCACCATTGCCTATCTCCCATCCTAAGTTATCAATGACTACATTGGCCACATATTTGCACAATTTCCAAATTTTAGAGCCATGTTCTGGACACACTTCTCACTCCATGCTAATTAACCTATTTTTATGAAAATACTTCCTTAATAAGGCCAATTTCCACCATTCATTGGAGTCTGAGAGAATCCGCCATACTTTTTTAGCTCCTAGTGCCAAGTACATAAACTCCATATATTTTATGGCCAAGCCCTTGAACTTCCTAGGCAATCTGACTGTGGTCCAATTGCCATATGAACCTTTGTAGAAGACTATTGATCTAATGAATAACACTTGCAGGCATGAGAAGCCCTGATCCAATATATACTAGCCAAGGATGACAATACATATTTAATAAGTACCACTTTCCCTGTAACGTTTATTCATTGGGTGGCCCAACTTGGTATTTTTTTATTTTATTTTTTGCAATGTTAAATATGAATCCTCTATATTGGATGATCCTGTGGAGACGGGGAGGCCTAAATACTTAAATGATTTCCATTCACATGTTACTAGAAATTCAAAAATCTTTCATATTTCTTCTAATACAGAGGCATTGTAATTCCAACCATATATTTGACTCTTTTGCTTACTTACCATTCTCCCAGACAATTAAATATAAGAGTTTAATATTTTTTTGAAACTTCTTGGTATAATTGTAGATGCCCCTCCCAAGAGTAGGGTATCATCAGTGAACTGTGCGTGAATGACTTCCTTTGCATGCCTTGCAATATTTAAACCCGTCAAATTGCCTTCAGCCTTAGCTTTCTCTAGGTTTCTACTAAGACTTACAGCCATGATAATGTACAAGAGAGGTGATAAAGGGCATCCCTACCTTAGACCTCATGATGCAACAAAGGAGGCTAGTATGCCATTGATCAGTGGAGAAATCCATAGATACCCTATGCATGCTTTTATCCATCTTATGAATTCACTAGAAAATCCTAATTTTCCAAGCACAAGATACAAAAATGCATTTCTTACTCGGTCAAAGGAATTTTCCATGTCCAGTTTGATAGCCATCCTAGCTTCTTTGCTTGAGCATATTATCTCTTGGACCATAAATATGTTGTACAAGATCTAACACTTTTTCATAAACCCTCCTTTATTTTTGGAAATTAATTTCAACAAAATATTCTTCAATCTATTTTCTATGATTTTTCTGAGCACTTTGTATGATGAGTTATAAAGTGAAATAGGTCGAAATATGTAGAAGTTCATAGGATTGGATTCTTTTGGAATGAGCACCAAGAAAGAGGAACTTGTAGCACCTATAACCTTAGCTTTTATTTGAGTGTTGTTTAACACTCTAATGAGATCCTTTTTATTAATGACCAAAACGTCCTGAAAACGTTGATGGTAAAGCCATCAGGCCCGGGCACCATTTCTAGCTCAAGATCCCATATTGCTTCTTGTATTTCCATCTCCTCTACTTCCTACATCAATTTTTTATTTTCCTCTTTAGTCATCACACATGAAATATTCTTTACAAATTCTGTTGCTTTGATTGAATTATACTACCCATCCTCCTAGTATAACATATTAAAATGATGATAGGATTTTGCTTAAATTTCTTCGAATGAGTTTATTATCGGCCTACCTTCTAGAGTTATGGATTTTACTTTGTTTCAAGCCTCCTTGGAGTTTTCTTGCTTATGGAAGAATGCAGTGTTCTAATCACCTCCCTACAACCATAAGCTATGAGATTTCAACCATCGATTCTCTCCACCTATCGATTTATGGAAAAAACTTGTCTTCTAAGTTGGTGTTCCCTTTCAACTATAGATTATTTTGTGTTGCATTGATGTGCTTCTAATTGCTACACTAACCCCTGACACCTTCACCCCGGAGGTTGGTAATTTATTCTTAGCCATTGTCACAAGTCTTTTTCAACAAATCAGATATTTGTTTCCAAAACATATTTGGGGACCACGTGATAAGGTGACACCACGCTAAAGATATTAATTCCACCACTGCCACTTCCTGCAAACGACCTAGGTTGTAGTGAAAGGGGATCATGCTGAAATTCTATAATTTACCATAACTATTGTTATTGGATGATGAACTCACATTGGGCATTGATTTTATAGCAACAATCTAAACCTCTGGGAAACCAATTAGTGTACAACAAAAATCTGTCTAATCTTGCGGTTATGTAAATTTCTCCTAGTATATGATTGGTCTAAGTGTACTTACCTTTTTTTGGTTGCATATCCACCAATTCCCAGAGGCTAATAACATATTCCATTTGTTCCAAGACTAGATCGCCGACTGGATTACCTCCTTGCTTCTTCTCTTCCCCTAGAACAATATTGAAATCTCCTCCCATTATGTAGTTCTCCTTCCACCCATGATTTCATACCGACTACAAAGAATCCTAGAATTATGCCTTTTCACTATTTAAAACAGGTGCATATATATTGATAAAAGGTATTTGTTCCCCAGATTCCACCTTCTCCATGATTATTGCAATCTAACATTGCATTTTAATATTGTCAATTAATCAAAATTGGGTTACAGGCCAAAACATGGCGATACCACTAGATGCTCCTCACAATCCTTGAATCACACCTATACATTCTCTCCAAAAGTTTCTACCATCTGCAAAAGTTCATAATTTTCCAATTTTGTTTCTTGCAAAAATAAAATTGAGGGTTCTTCTTGTTTCAGTAGATCTTTTACTACTAGTGTTTTCAGAGGGTTCCCCTAACCCCTTACATTCCATGAGAGGATTTTCATTTATGAGGAGGGTTTTGCAAAGTCCTTCCTCCAACATCGCCACTACCTCGATTTTCCCCTTTGTGTTTGAATGCTTCTCTAATTATTGGTTAATGCTCCAACTTCTTGTTTTATTCGGCTTCATGCTCTCTAACCTCTTTTTTGGTAGATTTGACCTTTTTTCATTTGCTTCCCATTTCATAACTACTTCCCTCATATACCCAAATCAAGGTGTGAGTCATATGCTGTGTAACTACCACGGATTTTGGAGATTAACATTGACACTTATAGATCCAAAAATTCTAAGATCCTTTAGGGGAGGTTCCTCACCATTTTTGACTATTTTTGGGTTATTTACTCCAAATCCATCAAGCATATTCTTCCCTTCACCTATGGGTGCATTTTTAACTTGATTCTCCTTTGGATCCACAACTTCTTCCTCCTCCTCAACCTCTATTTCATCCTCTTCTTCTGAAGTCTTGCTTTCAATTTCTAAATTCTCTTCTGCATTTCCTCCTTCTTTTGATCAATGTAAGATTTGAAATGGGTTTCTTGATGAGGATGACCAGGCCTGAGGGATAATGTTTTTATTATGATTTTCTCCATATTTTCCAAAATTTCCTCCCTTCCATTGTGTTTTGCACTATCCTCCTTACTTTTTCATTGCCTATAATTCTTTAGTTGGGGATTTGGCATAGTCCTAAGAAAAATGCCCATAATCATGGCAGTATAAACACTTAAATGGGATTTTCTCATAATCAAGAGTTTGTTGATGAATCCATTCCCTGAACGTGAGATTGATTTCCAAAGGAGTCCCTTCTCCAGATCAACATCAATGCATATTTTTGCACATGCAAAGTAATAGATTTTTGTCTTGACTTGATCCAAATATTTCCCAACTCTATTATCGATTGCTTTTAGGTAGTCATCTTCCCAGTAAGAAAAAGGTAATCTGAGCAGTTTAACCCAAACTAGAATCATCGTTGGAATGTATTTATTCGGATTAAAATCCAACAACCATTTATTCAGATACATACCCCAAGATCCAAAAAAGTATGGATCATTTCTAAAGATCACATCCCAATATTCTTTGGTTTCAAACAAAAAGGAAAAATAGTCATTGTCCAAGGTTAATAATCCAAAATTTCCTTTCATCTTTGATTTCCAAGTCTTCTATATCCAACCATCCATAAATCGTGGCAAAACGCCAAATTCCAGTAAATTTTCCAACAAGGACTCGGGAAGAATAACCCAAGGTCACTGTGCAAGCAACCCCAATGAGAGGCATCGATGGTATCTCCACGATTTTGTGCATGGAATTTCGTTTATTCTCATTGGTGTGTGGCTTCTTTGGCATAGACTCTATTAGTGCATTAAATGCCTGAATCTCCTCTTTGAGAGATGGATGCAGAGGTGAGAGGAGGAGGGGCCCCCTCCAAAGCTACCATCTCAGACATTGCATAACAGTTTTGCTAGAGCATCGCTAGGGTTTCTGCAGAGTGCAATTCTCGAGTCTCTGATATCAATATCGACTAATATATGTTATTATTATTATCATGTAGGAAAATTAACAATATTTTGTATTTCTAGTTTTAATTAAAAAATATAAATATAAAAATTTATCTTTTTAATTTGAAAATAAGACATACATTTTTAGTTCTAAATTCTATTCAGATTTTTACTTTAAAACCAATTTGTAATTTTTTTAAGCTAAAATATATTTTTTATAAATTTAATAATTATGTATTTTAAAGTAAAGTCCTTGATCAAGTTGTGAGTTGGATCATTTTTGTCCTACCAACAACTAATGTATGCTATGAGGATCCCAATGAGAACCCTCACCACCCTACACATGTATGAGGAACATGGAGTAGTGGCCTCAATTAATGTTATTCCTGAAGGTGGGAACAACACAATGTAGAAGCAAGTTCTCAAAATTTTTGGCAATAAATTCAGTAATTCCCTTGTTTGTGATTCTTGTTTGCATACAATTTGGTCTAAACAACTCAGAAGCTTGGGGAAGAAGTCCTTTGAGGTATTTTGTTGAGCATTGGTTCACTTATAGTGGGTACAAGCCACCTTTCTTGGGTATGTTTTTAGTTCCATTGTATGTGTCCCTGCTATTATGGCTCATTATATTTGTCTGTTTGTTTCTAGAAATAAGGGATGTGCCCTGAATTATATGGTTTGGAAGGAGCATTACCAGGACTTGTATACTGTCATTCTAAAGTTTTTTGAAGGCTCTTTCATTTTTAGTATTCTAGTGTCTGTGTTCTTCGGAATTCTGTTGGCTCGTATGGGCATGTGTTGGGTAAGGCCTATGGGCCGCTTCTGGTCTTTATGTTTCTGTCCCTTGCACGCTAGCTTTGCTTTTCCTTTGGAAATATGTGGTCTCGGCCCTGCATTTTCAAGGTTTTGGTATGGATGTGGTTTTGTTTATAATTATACCCTCAAATGTTATGGGCATAGTTGGATTCAAGTTTCTAGGACATGGGACTATTTTTATCTCAGGTTCCCAGTATGCAAAAGGGGACAAAGTTGGTTTCTCTATGGGTTGTGGCTCTCACATTTGGTTAACTTGACAGGTCCCATGGTCCAGTGTGACCCCTGGAATCATACTACTCCTAGGTAACGGCTCGCCTTGGGTTGACCAATAGGATTCAAAACAGTTGATTTTAGTTTTCTCCACCATTCATGAGCCATGGCTCATGCTACCGTAGGGAAGGGTAAGACCATTCAGGGTTCTCATGGTCGCGGGAAGCAACCCAAAGCTCCCATTGAGTTTTGTAAACCTAGCACTTCCATAGGTAAAAATTAAGGGCATAATTCAACCTC
The DNA here is from genome assembly GCA_000404065.3 of Pinus taeda. Taxonomy (NCBI): domain Eukaryota; kingdom Viridiplantae; phylum Streptophyta; class Pinopsida; order Pinales; family Pinaceae; genus Pinus; species Pinus taeda. The sequence goes on from APFE031482594.1 coordinate 7,337, forward strand.
CAAAATTATTGATGAAGATGCTACTGCATATCATGGGGGTTCTGCGTAGGTCTGCCCGCTCATAGCACAATGGGAAGAGGAACTAAACTAGAAAGCCAGTATATTGGACATTGACTTGGATGACTCGCAGACCCTAGTTCCTGACCCAGGGCACTCTCAGGGAAGAACTTCTTAGTATAAACAGACAATTCACTTGTACAGGATGTTGAAGAACCTCCTAGTCAAAGCTTTGGAGAATATCGCTTTAGGCTTAGCCCCATCATCTCAAGAATTCTTGGATTATAGTCAGGATTTCTAGCAAATTAAATTTCAACCCCATAAGCAGAATGGTCATCTGAGCTACATTGAACAACATATCCCATGCATTCCGCAATCAGAACTTCTAGGGTCAAGTGAAAAGGACCCGACTCCTATTAACTCAGCTAATGATGAGTAGTTTTGTGTATCACATCTCATTTTGACTTTTATTTTATGAAACCATTTCACTCTTATCAATATTTTCAGTATATTTATAGTTATCTAGATGTTATGAAGTATAAGGATAATCATATTGTTCTAGCTTCGATTGATAGACTTATTATTATTTTTTTGGATGGCTTATCATGTTGTTAGGTGGCCAATAGACCTAGTTTCCCTTTTGGCAATTTGAGGCCATCTAACCAGTCAAATTTTGGTTGTAACTTACTCCTTTTTAATAGAAAATGAATAGAAAGGTCCTACCAAGCTTACAAAAATAAAAACTTTAATTATGTATTTTAAAATAAAGATTCCAAATTAAAATTTAATTATTACCCATTATTATACCTTTAGGCATTCAATTTTGTCTTTGACTTTCTATTAGTCTTTGACCAAAAATTTATGTCGCTTATCCATAGTTTAACATTGAGAATTCAATTTTTATTATTTATTATTATTATTTAAATTTATTTATTTGTAATGTGATTGGTTGAGGTCTTATTATGGATGGTTTAGTAACTTTCCATTTCTATTAGTCACTAATTTTTTGTTTTAGTTTTATTTCCTTTCATTTAAATTTTTGTTTAACCTTTTTTAGTTCTTTCTATTTTCACTTTAAAGTTAGTTTTTCCTCAATATTTAAATTTAAGATGGACTTTTATATAATATAAAATGTGTTTTAATAAATTTAATTAAATAATATCTATATATATATATATATATATATATATAATAGTTATTATAAATATATATAGTATATATATATATATTATATATATATCTATATATATATATATATATATTGATACTTTCACATACATTATTTTATAGTTGTTTTATTTTTGTTGATGAAATACTTCAAATATTTATTATTTTTTACTTTAATTAAGCTATATTCAAACTAAACCACATGAACTAACTACTTTCTAACCCTTATTAAATTATAAAAATTTATAAAACTCATCCATAAAAAGAAACCATTTGATGTCATCAGAATTCCTTGATTGGCACTTATGAGCTAAACCCCGAGTAAATGCAGATATAACATAAAACAATATGCAAAAGACAAGCCAAGACAAGAGGAAACCATATTTGGTGGATGCCAGGGAAAAAACCCAAGATGGGGAAAACCCTTTGATCAATTTTTCTTATTATTATATCAAAATGTTCAGGGGAGAGAGAGAGAGAGAGAGAGAGAGAGAGAGTACAAAAAGCAAAATTCGTTGGTCCAATTCAAAGTCAAAACAACCTTGTCAATTTTTTGTAGTCAAACTTCAGCCCTAACTAGAAAGTAAACACTGGTCAAATCATAAATAAATGATCCTCAAAATAGCTCAGTCTTCCCCAGTCAAACGCAGCCTACTCAGGAGGCAAAGTCAGCCCAAAACAGCTTAGTCAAACTATGGTTTGAAATATGTGGTCAAAGTGCTTAGAAAACCTTAGTTTCTATGCCAAATGTTGTGGCCTGCTGAGACAGCAATATTCCCAAAAGATCGAAGTCAAATGATGCTCATAAGTTGTTGGGAAATGCTGGTCAACACTGGTCAAACTGCAATCAAATCTGTAATTTTAGCCCTGTAATTCAGCTTCTAAAATTCAAGACTTCTGAATCCACACGTGTGAGAGAAGAATTCCCAATGTAGTACAAACCAATGAGAGAAGGAGAGAGAATGTGTGAGTGCATATGATGCCAAATGAGGTGAAAGGTCACTTGTATTTATACAAGTTGTTGAGGGTGAAATGACACATCCATTGGGCTTTATGATCCTACATGATGATGTGGCCGACCTTGGCAATTTACACATGTGTGGGAATAAATCCAGCATCACACTTCTGCTTGTCCAAATGAGATGATCTTTATATCAGTTTTGGTCCTCTCGAAAAGAGGAATTTAATGCAATCATCATCTCCATCAAATGAGTTGTCCTAAGGTGGAATTTGGCCCTAGTTTCCAATTTGAATGCTCCCTCTCAACTAGGGAGAATTCCACCAACCAATATAACCATCATCATCATTGACCATCATGCCATCATGTTGTCGTGTACCATATTTTTCATCTCATATCTACTCCATTGAACCATATGTAATAATGAAGAATAACTGATTAAGAGTGAGTCACAAGACCTTACCACTCTCCACTGATAAAAGTCAGTTCAGAGGTAGGACCTCAATTGATCCCAAATCAAGTTGTTGAATATCATGCATCCTAGACAAATGGAGTATGATGATAGTACATGATGCATTCATCTGTAGTGCTATGGTCCCTATCCACATTTCCCAACTCATTTCCCAAATGAAAGGTACTTCCCATGAGTCTCAGACTACAATGTAGGATGTATGTTGGGGAATCAACAAGAGAAGGTGAACTGCTCATCCTACTCATATTTTGTAGGAGAATAAGAACCACTCATCCTATGCATATGTCAATCGTAGGGGAAGGTTAATTACTCACCCTACATACATGTGTTCGTATCATAAGGGAAGGTGAAGCACTCACCCTACACACATGTCTACCATCATGAGGTATCACAGGGGAAGGTGAACCACTCACCCTGTACACAGTGCACAATTAGAGGAAGGTGAACCACTCACCCTGTACACAGTGCACAATTAGAGGAAGGTGAACCACTCACCCTATGGTCTCTCATAGCTCCAAGAAGTATCCCAAGCCCCCAAAATCTCCTAGAGCTCAGTGTCCAACTCAAGCGGGACCCTCATAGGAGGGAATTTCCACGACTCCAAGTCTCTCTTAGAAGGCTAAGCATTTGACCTTCCCAAGGGGCTTTGTGAGGATGTCTATGACCTTCTCATCGGTCCTAAGGTGTTGGAGCCTTATTTCTCCCCGTTGTACCATATCCAAGATAAAGTATTACCTGATATCAATGTGCTTGGAGTGGTCGTGGAACACGAGATTCTCTGAAAGGAGAATCCCACTTTAGTTGTCACAGTAGATGGTGGTGGTATCCAACACATGCTAAAATAGCTCACTAAAGACCTTCCTCAACCAAAAAAATTCACAACAAGTCATACTAGTTGAAATGTATTCAACCTCAGTGGTGCTTAGAGAAATCAATTTCTTCTTCCTTCTCATCCAATAAATTGAAGAAGACCCCATTGAGAAGCAACATCTAAACGTGATATTACAATCCACCACACTATCTGCCCAATGAGCATCAACATATCCATGCAGCCTCAAATTCTCGGTAGTGTATCTCAATCTATAGTTGATTGTGCCATGGAGATATCTCAAGATATTCTTAGCAGCAATCCAATGTATGTGATGAGGCTCGACCATAAATTGACTCAACGAAGCATATGTCAGGACGATATTTTACCAAGAACATTAGTGCCCCCACAAGTTGTCTATATTCGAAAGGATTTGCAAATTTGGTCCTAGCAACACTTCCACATAACGTCTTGAAGTTGACTTCCATTAGAGTAGACACAAACTGGCAATCCACCATCCCACATCTCTTGAGCAACTTCAAAATGTATTTTCCTTGAGAAAGGAAAATCTCACTTGGAGTTTTCCAAACCTTCAGGCTTAGGAAATAGTGCATGAGACCAAGATCCTTCATCTCGAACTTGGAAGACAACTAACTCTTGCATTGATAAATGAGTGGGTTTTCACCTGTTAGAAAGAGATCATCCACATAAAGGACCAAAATGAGAGGCATGTCCTTTTCAACCTTAAAATTATAGGCTATGATCAACATCACTCCTTGTAAATCCAAAATTCATAACATAGATGTCAATCTTCTCATACCAAGCCTTGAGGGCTTGCTTCAACCCATAGAGGGATTTCCTCAACCTATACATGTGTGTCCTTCGATATTGTACTTCGAACCCCTCAGGTTGTTCTACGTAGACTTCCTCCTTAAGAGAGCCATGCAAGAAAGTAGTCATAACATCCATTTGGTGTAGATTCCATCCTTGAGAAGCAGAAAGGGAAATATTGGATCAGATAGTGGTATATCAAGAAACCAATGCAAATATCTCATCATAGTCCATTCCTTCCTTTAAAGAGAAGCCTCGAGAAATGAACTTGACCTTGTATTTTTCAACACTTCCATCAGCTCCATGTTTGATTTTTTAAATCCATCTGGATGTGACCATATACTTATCCATGGGTTTAGGAACCACATCCCAGACATTATCTTCATGATTGATTCATACTCCTCGTTATTTCATCCTTCCATACTTGGTGTTTCACAGATTCTTCGAACTTACATGGCTAAGGTTGAACGATATTACTCATAGCAACTAAGTACCCTTGATACCTATTTCACTTCCTACTTTCATGAAATGTCCCTATTGGAGTAATATGTCTTTCATCATCTTCCAGAGTATCTTTGAGCCACAAAGTTATTTTCCTTGAGGTATAGGGATCACCAGGAGGTGGATCAATGGCGGGCCTTCAACATTAGCCATCAGTTCATCTATCAGAGATTCATCATGTTTTTCTGCAACATTATCATTGACCTTCCTTGGGATAAGGAGATATTTGGCTTTCCCAAGAACAAAATCTTCATCGAAAGTGACATCATGGCTTATTTCCATTCTCTTTAACTAGGCACATAGATTCTATATGCCTTCAAAGTTTCATTGTAGCCCACAAATGTTCTTTTTTTCCCAGTTGTTTAACACCTCCTCCCACATATACCCAAGTAACCATGCCAACCAAGCAAACATGCGATAAGAGGCTAATATGATTGGATTCGACCTCCTATGTGACCGTAAGGAAGTGGAATCGACAGAAAAAATCAACCAAGCTATCCACACCAACAACATAACCCTCAAGATGCATCTCAACCACTCAAACATCTTGTTCCTGAATCCCATTGATGTTATGGACATCTTAAGCCTCAGTCGCTCTCATTCTATAAGAATGAGAGCATCTAGAAACCCAAAGTTGCTCTCACAAGCTTTCCTACCAGCGTCTAAAGACCTAATTTTCAAGTATTATGCTAGCGACCCCAGGATTTGAGCCACTTTTTCAGGCCCAAAGCCCAAGTCTCTGTCCAAAATAGAATGATAACTTAGGAGCTGTAAAATAACAAGGAAACAATGATGTAAAAGAAATAATTTAAGAAAGACCTTAATCATATCCCTACTAGCCATGACAAGCATTTTGTCAAACATATCATCAACATGTAACGTGCAGGTGTAAACAACATAATTAAGTGTAGGGATCTCATACTTATTTAAGAATTTCTATGAACCATTGTTCCCTCATGTAATTTCTTGCATTATCATCTATTAGGCCATAGATACATTATCCATTCATTTACAAAAACAAGCATGCTGGGAGCCATACATAGTTACTGTCATAAAACACACATATAACCATCATAATAAGAAAAGAAATACTCATGAAAGTACAATCATATAGACCACATATAATCCATCAAAATTCTCATAGAAATGCAAGGAGAAATAACCTTTCATTAATGATGGAAAAACCAAACTCGGGATGGCACTTCCACATTCCACCCAACCATATAATGGTTGAGCCAAATCTCTCTTCATCCATTCACTCACTTGCCATATTCCAAGCATGAATGTGCGACTCAAACCAAATAACCAACCAGGGCATACTGAGGCTAAACCACCTCACCCTCATCAATAGAACCAGGCTTTACCATAATCCATCTTGGATCACTAGGCCAGGACAATAAACATATCATAACATGCTTTACATGATCTCCACCCGATCACTAGGCCAAACAAGCATGGATGCCACTGATTTCTCCACCTACACCGTGAGGAATTTTTCCTGTCTCCTAGTCTCTTAGGCTTTACCACAATCCAAGCTTAAATCACCAGGCCCTAAACCAAGACCCATTCTCCAGGATTTACCACATATCCCAAACCCAATATTACTAGGCCCAATAGAGAGAAAACAATCTCTTAGCTTTATCGTATATCCTACCACTCACCAACAAGGATTCCTAGGCTCACCGAGGCAACACAATCCAGGATTTACTGCGACCCAGAGTTTGGCTCAGGGGTCACTAGGCCAGTGGCTTCACTGTTATCCATAGTTCGATTCAGGGACCACTAGGCCATGTTCTCTATCATTCAGAGATCCACCCCACTTAGCTTCAAATACATCCCACAATCAAGATCAACAAAAACATGAGAACCACATCACATGCAACTTGTGACCTTTCACCTTCCTTTTCTCCTAATTTGCATTATTTTCATAAATAAATGTGCCAAAAAATCCATTTTTCCTTTCCAAAGCCTTTGCCATTGCTATTGCCTTTGACAATTTCCTTAGCAATAAACAACCAAATGAACACCCACACCAGGATGTCCTGCCCAACATTTAGCTTGGAATAAGTGTCCCATCACTGTGGCCTTATATATATTTTTACATGGATTTTTAACCAGATTTGTTACAAGATGCTTCTAACTTGTTTCTTTTTTCTTTAGACATATGAAAATACATTGGACAACCAAATATTCTAAAATCAGAAGCATCAAGTTTCTTACCATAGAATACTTCTTCGGGTGCCTTGAAATCCAATGGTTGATACGCGTTCCT
>APFE031482599.1:0-10547 GCA_000404065.3 Pinus taeda
AAAAAAATTAAAAATTCACCTTGGCATTGAGTACTCGACATCAGTAAAATTTGGATGACTGGTTGACAAGAGTTGATTGCAGGGTTTTAAGAGTTGATTGCAGGGTTTTCCTTGTAGAGATGATACTGCATCAAAACGTTCATCCATTTTTCGTTTTCCGAGACTTTCAAGGGTACCACCAACTGCCATTGTAGGAGGTTGTTGTGGCTTTGGATGTTCATGAACATCTCCTTCATATTCAATCTTGGTCACTTGCCCATTCTGAAAGCATACTATTCTCTTTTTCATCTGACAGTCTGAGTATGCACATTTGAAATAGTGGCGAATATAACTGCTGCCTTTAACCGACTTTTTCCCGTACTTCGTCCACTTATATCCGTCTTCATAATATGGGGAAGCCATATCTCGACAAACTTTGAACCCTGAATCATTCCCAGGACTTGAAGGCTGATCCTGGTCAAACAAACAATGTTTTACTCATAAGATATCACTGGTGGATAACTCTGCCTGTTCAATGGACGTTTCATATGCCATCCACATTGTCAAAAATTAAGAAACGTTTATAATTGTCAATATTCTGCAATGATTCTAATATTTTTATATTTTTTATTTGAAGTTAAAATTAACCAATAATTTTCTTTTCTTTTTCTCTCAGAGAAAAAAAAACAAAAAAAACTTAATTTCCATTACCAAGAAAGAAAATTATATGTTACACCATCTGCATAATGATTATGGGAATATCTTGTGGAGAGTCACATCAAAGCTCATACATAAAAATAATCATAAATATTTACATAAAAAACAATATAAATATGATAAAACATCATATGAGTCAAAAGTATCTATCTAAATAAAACTAGCCCGCCCAAGATCACTGTAAATCATTGGGCACTTTTACCTGTGCTAGAATTCATACAATTCTTAATCTTGTTGTTTTTAATTATGCACTTCTCAAGTTTTCTTGGTGGCTTCCTTGGATAGGCTTTCAGAAATCTTGTTCCTTTACAATAAAATCAAAGAGTGATTTTAGTGTAGTGACCTCATTAAACCTATGAGTTTGTTCTAGTGACAATGAGATGTAGAGTTGAACCATTTGATGACAATATTTTTGTTACAGTTTTTCTCAAGTGCAAAAATGAGTAGGTGTGTGAGACTGTATATTTCTGCATAAATGTTTGTTCCCTGGCCTAATACCATTTTGAGCTTGTAAAAATGTCTTCTTGGATACGAATAAGATTTCTCTTCCTGCACATGGAGTATCTTGAGTCTATCCATCAAAATAATCCCATGGGAATGTTCTATCAATAACTTAAGGTGTAATAGTAAGGGTGGGTTTCAATAGCTTTTAGTGAGGGTCTAAATGATACAGTGCTTCAATGTTATTGCATATAGATGTCCACTAAATGATGGAGTCCTAAAATATGATCAGATTCCTAGCCACACAAGAAGGGGGAGATTTAAAATTTTTTATGATTATGCTCTAGTGCACGATGTGTGCCAAGATGAGGTGAGTTGTACCCCATTCCATCTGATACTGACGTCGAAGGAGATATAAATCTAATTCTACTCCTGATTGGTTGTTAGACAATGTAGGAAGAGATGGTCTTTGTCTTCATCATGTTCCTTTGAAAAGGAAACTTTGTGATGGTACGCTTATAGACCGGATTACCATGAGTAGGTGCTTTATTTGATAATATGCAACACATGAGAAACGGAGACTTGGGACATTAGTTGCCACCACCATACAACCTACACAAGTTCATGTTCCGAAAAATAGGAGAGTATATCCAACCCTTGGGTATAACTACCATGAGGGGATGCATCCCAAATGATTTCATCCTCATCTCACAAGTGACTCATCAAGTGCCCCAATGTATTTGGTCCAATTGTTTCTCCATATTTCCAGTATCATGAGGTCCTTTGCTAACTTCAAATATTGTGAGAGGCATGTAGTATTTCTCCTATTTGCATTTGCGAGAGTTATGTGATACCAACCAATTTGAGATTCTATCCTCGAGTGGTAGAATGTGCGCATTCCCACAACCCAACCATGCATCAATTCCTAAGTGTACTATCTCACGAGTTCTAATACCCCATGCAAGTCCTCTTTTTATGATCGATATGGAATGAGTAATAGCTTTCCATATGATGGATGTCCCATTTCTACCCATGTTCGGCCTACGTGTTAGAGTCAGCCTCGTCAAGTCCTCCGTCAGGGATCAAAACTCTTTATGAATTTCATGATTAGGTGTCTCGCTCCTCTCTTCCAGTTGCATTTCGCTAGGGACATGCCATGACCTGACAGAGAAAGTCATGCTAGTCTGTTTCCCTCATGTCTGGCCCATGTTGGTTCACGTCTTGGTCCAAAATCAATGAAATTCATGATAGTCAAGGTTTGGTCCTATTTCACGACAGAGTCATTTTTAGTTTGAGTCTAGAAATTCAGCAGTTTGATGTTTGAAAAAACGTGTCCAGAAACAAGTCGTGCAGGCCAGAGGGAGACCTTGTACACCTACAGTGCAGAAAGCTTCATCATCACTGCAAGAGACATAGACTCTTCGTCAAAACTCTGTTTGAAGAAAAGTCAAGCAAGGTCAACTATGAAAAAAAAATTTAGAAATCGACACTTGACATTTTCATATGCAGTCATGGATGTTATATCCGGAGGCCCCGTCACATAGTCCCTGCAAAGATGTGCCAAAGATTTCATCATTTGAGCCAAAATTTCAAGGAAAAAGCGAAAATGAGTGTGTTTAAAGGTCAATGCAAAAGTGCAGAACACAAACATTAGAAAATGGGTTTTTAAAGAGGCAAAAATCAAACCAGTTTCTATCAAGCCTATAAATAGAGATTGTGGCCCAAAGCAAAGCCATTGTGCCATTGGAGACTTGGAAAGACATTGCATAAGGTGGGAGAGTGAGATTGGTAAGCGTTTGAGTGATTTGGGAGGTGATTTGGGAAGCGCGTCGCACACAGGCAAAAGCGCGGCGCACTCATCATGCACGACGCATACACAGCCAGCCCGCCAGTGAACGAATACACACGTGCAATGCATATAAGGTGCGTGGTGAACTCGCAGGAGCATGCAGTGCACACAGTCCACCAGCTCAAAAACAAGGCAAAACCGTTTCGAATCTTTGTGAAGCCCATCAAATCAAGAGGTAGGCTTTATGACACCTCTTGTACATCAATTTTTTCAATGATATGGTGTTTATAAGATGTTTAAATGGTACCGAGCAGCACAAGGCCATCCATGGAAAATATCACCAAGAAAAACGATAAATGGGGTTGCAAAATTGTGATGATGCCACCAAGGTTCTGCTCCCCTCCCCTTGCCCCCTCACCCCTCGTAATTCTCACCTCCCCTCCATCATGTTCCCTAAGAAAATCATCCTAAATTCACCACTAAAATCCCCTCCCTTGTTTTTCAAAGCAAGCTGGGCGACTTTTACAGTGCGCGCCGTAGACACAATGTGGCACGACACACTTAGGGCGCGCGGCGCACTGGGAGCCCGGCGAGAGTGCAAAATTGCCAGTGGCGCAGCGCATACCCGACGCACGGCGCACTGGGCAGAGCGCGTGGCGGACAAACTTATAAGCCCAAAATGCACTAAATTGCCCAAAAATTTTACGAATGACCCTCAAGGTTGGAGAGGTAGCCCAACTACCTTCATCATTGGAGTTTGAACTTGAAGGGGAATGTTATTATGACGACCATGAAATCAAATGCAAAATTTTTAAAAGTAAAAAGAAGATGATATAAAGAAGGTCAAGAAAGCTAGGGCTTTTCTACATTAACTTTATTGCTAAAGAATGCTCCTACCCTACCTCTATCAGCTAATCCCCTATAGCAGTTTCCCCTAATAATCACCCTAGCTCCATTGTAATCATGTCCATTTGTCCCCTCTATTCCTATGGCTCAAAAAATCCAAACCATACCCCATCGACACCATACTCAAACACTCCCAAATCCTTGATAAATTTCTCCTTTTAAACCCCTATTCCTCTTTTCGTCATTCCCCTCTTAAACTCCCATGTTTTATTGTCCCCTTGGTGATAGATTTGCAGAGCATCTATCAGTTCAGTGGTTTCAGAGTGCAACAAAGAAATTCAGGGTACAAACAACACTAATGGCCTTAGAAACTGCATCAGATTATGAGGGGGAAACCCACATTGATACAGCTTCAGGAGAATAGGCTCCCTGGAGACCTAGGAGTGGTAGACATGTCAGGGATGAACCAAACACCCTCATGGAGTTGCACGCACGCCCTCTCGCTATGTCTTGTTTCCAGCAGTCGGCATGTTTTGAATTTTGTCAGAGGGTGGCAAATGTCAGGATTCATCATGAGTTGAACCGCCTCTTTGCACTTCACCTACACGGAGGACAGTCTATCTTGGCAGGGGTCACTTTCACATTGACACCTAAAATCATATCAGTGGCAACAAGCATACCAAATGTTCGAGAAGAGTGGCACAAGAAGATGAAGGTGGAGAGGGAACTTTATGAGCCTTATATAAAAGCGAGTTGTTTGAGTTAGCTCACGAGAGTTTTCCCATTCAGATTTCTGAGAGATGATTATGATCCGCTCATGAGATTGATCATGAAATACTTCAGTTGTGAGGGAAGGTTTTCTCGCCTTTATGCCTATCACATCAAGTTACTCATGCGCTTCACGAGGGTGCGTATGATGAACCTCCCATTCTTCATTTGCAGGAACATAGAAAGGATGAGAAAATTCATGCAGCACAAGACCCCTCGGCAGCAGCTGAACAACGTATATCACTTTGCTCTTATCCATATTTTGGTGGACCATCAGTTGAGATTGCAGGGCATTTCTTGGGAGAACTTCATCTCTGGTGACTTCTTCAGCGCTCCACATGTAGTATTAGAGGGAAAAAATGAGATAGGGGGTACTTCTCATCAGCATGAGCGCCATGAGACCATTGTGGTGCCATTTTCCATCACATATTAGAGAGGCTATCCGAAAGGCACCAGGCCTTTGTTTGTAGTAGCAAAGCGAGTGTCATATCCACCTGGGGCGGAAGGGGCCTCGCTTCCGGCATCGATCACACAGGAACAGGATAGAGGTAAGGACCCAATGCATGAGGAGGGGCCTTTGGGTGAGCCATCAGGTGCTCAAGGGACCAGTGTCAACCTCATTTCAGATGAAGAGAGAGAGGCAGAAAATGCCAAACTTAGGATGATTATTCAGGAGCAGGACACAGAATTCAAAGACTTGATACCCAATTTCGAGAGGTCCAAATGGGTCATCAACTATCTGGAGCAGAGGAACAGACGGCTGGAAGATCATCATGTGATCATGGAGCTACAGAACAAACTGTGATGGTTGCCTAACTGCCTAGCAGAGGAGGATTGAATTCACTTCATTGGAGCGACAGGTTATGGATGATCATGAGTCTGTTCTTGAGAGAGTCAACATGCACCTAGACAAAATGTTGAACAGGGCCAACAAATACAACACACTGCTAAGACACATGGCTCATCATTACAGGGCACAAAACTTGAGTTTGAGAGCCCGAATAAGGAGTTTGAAAGCAAAACTGAGGAAAGCCACAAAAAGGGAAAAAAGGGAAAAAGAGCAAGATAGGCTCAGGATCTTGGCTGAGGCCTCATTAACTCAACAAAGTACCCAAATCTCAAAAAATTTGGGCAAATTTTGGTCACACGGAAATTTTTTGGGCAAAAAACAGGGATTTTCTCCCTATGCGTCGCGTACCCTGCGCGACGCTAAAATTATAGCACGCCAATCGAGAAAAAGTTTGCATTTTTGGATTCAGCATCGAAAAATACATCTATAGGTGTCTCGGCTAGAAATTTTGATAAGTCTTGGGTCTCCTAAAGGTCAAAAAACACTCAAAAATGGACTTTCTGCCACTTTTTGGACACACAGAAAGCCGTCTTGGGAGAATGAAGATTTGGAGGGGAAAATGAGCTTCAAATTCAGAAATTCTATTGGCGTTAGAAAGTAGACAGGCCAGGCTTTCCAGCAAGCCCACTCGCGCACATTTTGGATACCTGGAAGTACCCCAAAACAGGCCCCAAAGTAGCGCAATAGAGAGTGAAATTAGTGCAGCACACAGAGGAAAAATTGCCAATTTGCTTCCGTTTCGCGAAATTTCGGTTCGCGACTTCTCCAAGTGGGCCTGCTCATCTACACTTTGGTTTTGATCACCAAAGGAAGCATTTAAAATGCTTTTTCTCCAGATGATCTTCTATCCAAGTGGAGAAGGAAGGCAAAGAGTGACCCCAAAGCCAAATGTCATATTTGCAGCGTTGCACTTGTAACTGATGGTTGGCTCTCCATCTCCATTTCGAAAAGATTTGAGTAACTTCCCAACGCCTCGGCGTTCTATCTCTTCCTCACATACTGTATATATTGTGTGCAAGTTATTTGCAAAGGGTTGGTTGGCTTGTAACTTCTGGGAGACTGTGGGAAAGAAACTTTGTTTCTGCATTGTATATTTTTACAGAGAATTAATGAAAGGCAGCGGCATTGTTTCATGAGATTCCTGTGGTTGTGAGTATAGCAAGTTTTTATCTTATGTTTCATATGTATCTTGTTATGTTTTGTATTCCATTTCGCATTCATTTTTGGTGAAATTTTTCGAGTGAGATCAGATAGAATTTAATTCTATTGCTTTACCTGTGGGAAAATTTCATATACAGTGTTCATTCTTCTGTTTGAAAAGAATTCATGTTTCCCATGCCCTTTTCAACTTATTAATGATTCTATCCATTTCTTTGTTATGTTCCATAGTTTCATTTCGTATCCATCTTTGGTGACATTTTTCAAGTGACATCAGGTAGAATTCAGTTCTATTGCTCTACCCGTGGGAAAATTTCATATACAGTGTTCATTCTTCTGTTTGAAAAGGATTCATGTCACCCATACCATTTTCAACTTCTTAATCAATCTTTCCATCCAGCCACATTTTAAAACTAAATTGCTATGCTTTCAGCCTACCTTGCCTCACAAAATAATCTGTGCCTTCATTTTAAGTTCTGTGTTCATTGAGGTCTAATGGTCCCATAACATCGCAGAAATACGGTCATTCATAAAAATCACTCCTTGCTTTCATTTCCACTTACTAGCCTAAGACAAATTGTTCATTGTAAGTCATCTCAGTCCCTCTCGTTCATCCATTCACTCAGTGTGACCTGGAGAGAGACCTCTCTTGTTCTGGTAGGGCTAGCTACCAGATTGAGCTTGGTTTGTGGTTACCCTGAATTTTGCCTTCCTTCAGCCTGAGGCGGATTTAGGTGCTAACATAGTGGTGACTCCACTGGGGAGACAGACTAAGTTTGAAATCAAATCCCCATGTTTCTTAAATAATTTTAAGCTCCTGGATGATGAGTTGAGGATTGGAAAGGCTGAGCAAGTTGGTTGTGTCCTGTGATTTTTCTCAATAGCACGCTGGCTTCGAGACGATATACTAGAGCCAATCCAGACCGAGATCCTCCTCATATCTTCAAAAACCCAAATTTGATCCCTAGGCTCCTTCAGCAAGAGAGCATCATAACTCCCATGTTCAAATCCCATTCATGTCCCGACATTTTTGAGTATCTTGAAGAGCTTGTGTTCGACGATCGGTTCTAGATATCATTGTTTGAGTCTAAATCTGAAAGGGTTGTTGATTATACTGTCTCTGATCCGCAATTTCTTGTAGATCTCGAAACAGAGAGAGCTAATATATTAATTGATAGTTACCTTGTGACACCGCTCCAAAATCCAATTGCAAGCCCCTTGCAAACCGTGCACACTCCTCCAACACCTCCAAGGCTGAATCCACCAAAAATGATGGCTGCATGTTTTGTACCCATTGTTCTACCCCAAGTTCTAGATGATATGCTCGCTGATTACAAAATAAAAGCCCCATTCTTTGATGACACTCCTAGCAGCATTACTACGCAGCAACACGTGGAACGAATGACAGATTTCTGTGAACTTTATGATATCACCGTGGAGAACGTGTTAATGAGGCTCTTTGTACAAACATTTATAGGTGAGGTGTAGAAATGGTTCGGAGGTCTACCGGCTGCACGTATCGCCACCTTGGCAGACCTACATAGAACATTTGTGAGCCGTTGGGAAGTGAAAAAGAACCCTCTTCAAATTTTGTCTGAATACGAGAAAATCAAGAAAAACGCTGGTGAGTCAGTCCAAGATTATTGCACGAGATTCAATAAAGTGTACAATGAAATTCCAGATGATCTAAGGCCGCCCGTGAGACTAGCCATGGCGAAATTCCCGAAATTCCCGTGAGACTAGCCACAATGGAAGACATGCAGAGAATTGTGGTCAGCGTTGAGGCGAACCTGCTGTCCGAAAGAGCCAGGGTGAAAGCAGAGAAGAACACCATTGTGAAAGAAGAATCTTCTACAATAGATCAACTTCTCAAAAAGGTAGAACAGATGTTTGAGAGGGTAAAACTTGACAAGCCAAAATCACAAGTGAGGAATCATAACTTTCGTGGTCAGTAGTAGCCACAGTATAGGATAAGCCAGAGAGATCAACGAACTCAAGAGCAGAATGCACAAAAACCGGTACAAACACCTTTGCAGCATAATTTTGTTCATGGACTAGAGTCAGACGAGGATGGGAATGTAATAGGTGAAGAAAACCATCTCTTTATTCTAGATGAGTTGCCTACTTACATTACTGAAGAATAAGAATGTGGAGTAAATTCAGTTGCAAACCAAGGCATTGATTTTATTCTAGCTAGTGACAATGTGTTGGAAGAAGAATCAGAAGAATATCAAAGGGGGTATATGAATGCTCTGTCTACACAACAACAATGATATTCACTTAGAAACGGAGATGTGCCGGCCATACCAATTTAGAAAAATAAAAAGGGTGAAAAAACAAAGAATGATTTATCAGCTACACAAAGAAAAGAGAAGGAGGCAGTTGGTCCGAAGAGCAACAAATCAAAACTTGCAGACCAATCACAGCAACCTGCCACCTCAAGGGAAGAAGAAAGGAAGGAGATCCCAGTCAAGGAGGTAGAAGAGATTCCCACTTTTAGCCTAGAGAACGACACTTCTAAGTTAAAGATGTCCATCCCCTTGACTGAAGTAATGAAGAGCAACATTTATAAAGGACAGATTTCTAAAATGTTGAATTGGGACCCAATGTCCGACATGGTAAATGTAGAAGAGGATCAGCCTGAAATGATTTTTGGACCAGCATCAAATGGCGAGTCTCATGACAATGAGGTGCCCCCTTTCTACATCAGTTTGAGGTTGCATGACTTCATTTTACATAATGCCATGTTCGATTCTGGAGCGTCTCACAATCTCATGCCCAAGGCTATCATGGATAAGCTTGGTCTGGATATCACTCGACAATATCATGATCTTTATTCATTCGATTCGAGTAGAGTAAGATGTATTGGTATCATCAAAGACTTGGTTTTGAGTTTGGATCAGCTTCCTATGAAAAATGTCCTGATGAATGTGGTGGTAGCAGATATTCCTCCAAGGTTTGTCATGCTTCTTTCCAAGTCTTGGGTAGCAAAATTGAAAGGGACACTACAACTGGATTTCTCCTATGCAACAATCCCAGTGTTTGGACAATTGAGGAAGTTATATCGGGAACACAAGATGAAATATATGATCACAAGCAAGGAGAAACTGATAAATCATCCCATTAACTATGTACATACATATTTAGAGTCTTATGTTTTGTTTTCAGATAGTTTAAATGAGATAGATAGTCAGATGGTAGAAGCAGATGACATTCTGGAGATAATAGAAAATTTTAGAGAGATTTTGAAAAAATAAAGACAAGAAAAGCAGCAAAAGATTGGGCAGTCTGATCTAGGTGGATATTGGCAGCCACCCGCTAATTCCACGTGGATCCCCTCTAGTGCTTCTTTAAGTTCTTTTAGTTTCCTTAATTATAGCACAATTTACTATTTTTAGCAGCTTTTCGGGTCCTAAACTTCTGGAGCAGTTTTGAGGCCCTAAACGACGTTTTTTTGGGAAATCTACTGCTAGGGTTTTTTTGTCTAAAAATCATCTTTTTCGTCGTAGTCCTCAAAGAGATCTTTCCAACGGGCTATCATGTGCATCAAACGGAGATAATACAACCAATTCGCGACCCCGGGAAGTTGATGTAGCAACTTACCCAAAAACGAGGCCCACAATTTGGCGTTTCATCTTCTAGGGTCAGGTTTTGGAATGTGAAGGGTTTTCCATTGTTTCTCAACAATAAATAGGCCTTCGAGCCTCATTGTAACATAATTCAGAGGCATGTAGCCACACATCTCTTCTTAGAGATAAGCTACCATCACCCTAGCTCGTTTATTTCTATTTCCGGTTGTAAGCATATTTCAGTATTTTCCATTAATGAAATGAAGTAAAATTTCCGCTGCATCTTTGTGTATATGGTTATCTCTATATTTTATTGTGTTCTTGTTTAAATCTCGATCAGTGGTATCAGAGCGGTCTGCTTTTTCTCTATTTTTCTTTGCATGTCCCCAACGAGGTCGGGATATAAGTAGTTAGGGCTTGAACTCGTCGA
>APFE031482609.1:0-81953 GCA_000404065.3 Pinus taeda
CGTGGCAGTACGGCCTGAAACGCGTTTCAGGGCCGTACCAAATGCGTTTCAGCGTTTCGTACCCGTTTCCGTACGGAAACGCCCCCTTGCCCTACATTTCCTGCAACATAGTAACATTATCTTTCCTTGTCCTTTTAGATGAATAAGTTAATTGGGCTTTGTCATGTTTCTTTGAAAATTTTGCTTCAATTTTTCAATTGGTCTTGATTCTTAGATCAACCCCCTTCACTTATTTGTTGAGCATTTTCTTTGATTTTGAAATCGTCCTTAATCTCATTTTGTGATAACCTTGGTTGGTTCGGTAAAAAAAAGGCTGGTTTGGTATTGAATCTACCTTTTCCACGTATGTGCCATTGGTTGGATCAGTTTCAGCATAAAAATGGTTGGATTGCCTAGTTCCACCAATTTTGGTTTGATTTCGATAACACAGTTTGAAATTGACATCTAGAATTAGTGGTTTGTTCTTTAGTGTTGAAACTTGAGAGGGCATGTTTTCTCCAATGTATGAATTTTTTGTCATTTTTTCTCAACCTACAATGTGATGATCTTTGAGAGAGCTGCTTAATGTATATATTGGAGTATGCATGCCTTTAGTGTGGGAGCTAATATAAAGATTTGGATGTCCAAGAGCTGGTATTTCTATATTTTAAGGGAAAAATTTCTTGGCTCTGGTAGAGTTGATAGTGGGATAATCTAAGGGAGACAACTAACTCGGAAGACGCCAAGTTAAATGGTGGGAGTGGAACTCAATGTGATAAGGACCTTAGATGCCCTTAGTTGCCTTCTAGTTTTCCCTCTCTTTTCGGTGCCATATAATGTTCCATTAAGTTTCTGGGATGGGGGGACGTAGGAACGAGGAGACACAAAGGGGGGATGTGTGGGAGCACCCCTAAATTTTAAGGAAATTTAGGGGGGATGTGTGGGAGCACCCCTAAATTTTAAGGAAATTTAGGGGGGATGATTTTTGAATTTGAATCATATATATATATATATATATTATATATATATATGATTCAAATTCAAAAATCATCCCTAATATATATATATTATATATATACTATATGGGAATGATTTTGAATTTGAATCATGTTATAATATGACACACATCAAAAGGATTCAATAAAAATGGAATAGTAAAATATTGTAATACATTGATTAAATACCATCATTCATTATCTAGAATCTAGGTAGTACTAAAGCAAAATAGTACATGCTAAGTTGAAGGTTGGAATAATAAATGTGAAATTACTCAAACTCAAATAGTAAAAAGTGATGAGTCAGACTTGGCTCCTAAGGTATCATTATCTAGAGTTAGCTCAAAGGTCCACACTAAAAGTGGACAATGGACAAGTGTTATCTAATTGAACGATCATTAACTAATCGACCCCAAAACAGAAACCAAAGAAATGGAGCAAAAGATTGTGACCAAAAAATAAAGTAAATAGTTGAAATTTTGAAAAGAATATGTAAATATTCATGAGCATCCATATGAATACAAACCATTATACACAAATATGGAAAGTTTATATATATATATATATATATATAAAATTGTCAATTGGGGTTATCTTTGGTGGTTGGGTGGAATGGTTGTTATCTTCCCTACCAAGGTTGAAATCCCCCACTAGTGACATGATGAGCTATAATACCTTGATAATTTATTGTAATGGCTTTGTGCTTATGAATATTGTTGTATTAACTTTGAGCCTTGTGAACTCTCAAGTGAGTATATCTATGGGCTGGCTTGACTAACAACTTCACTTTAGCCCTGGGGCTAAGAGAGAGGTCAATTTCCTTAGAATATATGTGTGTGTGTGAGTGAGTGACAAGTAAAGGGCCATATAACCAAAATAACATTGAGTGCAATCCAATGTTGCGAAAATCACGATCGGGATAAAATCGACAAGGGTTAGAAAAAAGAAAAAATTGTAAAAATTGGCAAAACATCGACAAAATAAAAAGAATACAACAAAATTATTATTTTTTTTTCAATTTTTTTAGTATCTAAAGCATCCACAATTTTTTGATGATTTTATTACAAATTTTTCATTTTAATAAAATTCTTGGCGTTTTTTTCATGTTTTTTTGGCAATTTTTATGATTTTTTGGTGATTTTTATAATTTTTTTTCATTTTGGAAAAAATTGC
Source organism: Pinus taeda (assembly GCA_000404065.3). Taxonomy (NCBI): domain Eukaryota; kingdom Viridiplantae; phylum Streptophyta; class Pinopsida; order Pinales; family Pinaceae; genus Pinus; species Pinus taeda. Next base: position 2,148 of record APFE031482609.1, read on the forward strand.
CAATAACATTGACCGATTAAATCGCTACGCAGAAAAAATCACCATTTAATCGGGATTTTCTAAACCCTAGTGCAATCCCTCTCCGAACCAAAAATATATCATCAAAGAGGCTTTAGATGGCCCCTATATTCAAAAGAAAATCATGCTACAACAAATACCTATTTACCATCAAAATCATTGCCTATATTTGGATTCTCATCATCAATATCAGCTTCTAAGCATTTAAATAAGATAGAAAAAACTTAACATGTCAAATCAAGATTTTATTTGAGTGATAGGTACAATTATACTATGGCCATGACAAAGGAGTTCAACAATCAATGCCTCCAACATTGAGGTACATAGAGGGCTTAGTGTTCTTGACTAAATGCTAGTTCCATACCTTCGTACATGATAGAATCCAATGGAAACATTGCAATCCCCTCAATCTTGAAATCTTGAAAGCTTTAAAGGAGCTAAAATTCTACTTTCACCATATGAAATCCAATTAGGTTTGAACCACTCTTAAACATTCTAAATCAATTAATGGTATTGATAAAAATTAAGATAAAAGGGAATGCCACTTATACTCTAAAAATTTAACATTACCATTAATTACATAGCATTAATAGGGCCCTAGGGTTGAATATTAAGTTTCCCCAATCACAAGTTATTGTTTTCAAGCAAACTTCAGGGGGGTGCCCACAATCATCCCTTTTGGAGAAATGCATCCACCACATTGGGGAAATGTTTCCCCCTACGTCTCCTTACCTTTTCCCAAAAGGGGGATGTGGGGAAACGTTTCCCCAGTTGTCCCCCTGTTATGGGAGCATGGGAAACATGGGGAGTGTGCCCCTCATTCTCGGGGATGTGTCCCCGTGGAACACTAGTGCCATATGAGTGAGACAACTTGAATGGGCAATGCATTTTGAGTTTTAAGCAATTTCCTTTTGCAAATCATGCCTTTGTTCTAGGATTTTGTCATGCACTTTTTTCTTGCATTGGCAACTTAGATGCTGTAAGCAGTTCCCGAGTGTTTTCTCTTTATGTTATTTTCAACATTTTCTAGGAGTTGTGTGTGCACTTACACATTGTATTCATACTGATTATACTCTTTAGTTCCATTGACCTACTTTTGTGGTTATTTGTTGGACATTAATAAAGTCATCTTATCTAGCTTGTATTTGGTTTGTATGCTGCTCTGATAAGGTATTTTATTGGTGCATGCAACACAATCGATTTTGCATATATTCTCGTCCTATGGTATTGCTGGTAGTGGCCATCTGTCTGTCCCATATTATTGATAATTTGAGCTGGTTATTCTTTTGTCAGTGTCTATTATCTCTCTCCATTCAACTCATTGTACAGGAAGAATATTTCTGCTGGCTTGGGGTTAACATGTTCTGTGCAACATCGCAATGTTTTTGTATGCTAAATTTTATGTGTCCAGAGTATATTTTCTATCTTTTAATATGGTCTTTAATGCTAGTCCTTTTTTTGGGAAATTAGATGTTCCTCATTTTGTTAATGTCGAATTAATGAACTGAGAACCCGTATTGGTTGGTGGTTCCATATCTTGTATTGTTCTTTGTTCAGCAAAATAAGAGGTTTTTTTTGAGAAAGCACTCTAAAATTGGTAACTGAGGGTAATATGTGATTTTAGTTAATGATCTTTAAGAAAATTAACATTGTGAATGCTATATAACTTGAAGCATTGTTTGAGTAGGATGCAAGTTTGTAATGCTATTAAAATGTTGGATTTAATTTGCATGCAGGGTTAATGATGCAATGGAATCTGCTGAGATGGCTGAAGTGCAGTAAGATTTCATCATTTGTTTTGAGATTTTTCATCTTGTATTATTGGTTTAATGGTTCTGATCTCTTGTCATCTTGGTGACATGGATTTTGTTGGCCTTTCAATAGCTAACGTAACCTAACCTTTTAGCTCATTAAAGGAAAATTATACTCAGAAAACAGACATACCATTATGTACTGAACAATGATTAGACATTTCATGTAATAAATAAATATCACAGAATTCTGATAAAATACCATTTGAATAACATCACAGAGAATGCAATGGACTCATCGGAGTGCTGCTACGCACTGTAATTATCTCTCTCTCACACAGACACAAATATATATATATATATATATATACAGTAGCACACATGCAATATCTTAACTCACATGTTCTGATCTGAGAGCCTGATTATATAACAGAATCAGTTGCAGATTGCCATAAAGAATTGTCAAATTGTCATTTTCCTTTTCCACATCCTTCCATCTTTGCTCAAGCTGCAACTAGCCCTTTTGGTAGCTTCCCATCGTATAGCCTTGACCTGCTGTTCTTGTCCTTTGCAACCCATCCTTGTGGTACCTGCATCCTATGAGTGTCCTTGCAGCACTGTCGCTTGTGTCTAAGCCCATTGTTCTACTCGGGGTTAACGTTCTGTCCTACAATACATCCTTGTGGTGCTAGCCAAAAACTACAACCTTTTCCAGTGCCAAGGCTTGTGGACACTTACTGGTTTCAACCTAGTGTTGCAGTCTTTTCCTAAGCTGTAACAATTTTTAGCCTGGGATAGGTTTAATAGTCTGTTTGGAGTTAGCACTGGTTTGTTCTGCTGTAGGCTGGTGATGTTAAATGATTGTTATATTTTTTTATGTATATTACTGGTATGTGGCTGTTAGAAAATAGCTTGTTGTAAATAGCCTTTATTTGAAGTATTTATATTGGGATTTTTGAATTTTCTTATTTGATGCAGAAATGGTGCATATGTTTGTGTCCATGGGCATTTAAGGAGCTTTCAGAACAAGAAACTTGTCAATGCTTTCTCTGTAAGGTGTGTATTGGAAACTGATAGATTGTAGTTAGGATTTGGGTCACATATGATTCATATTACTTTGTTACCATAAACGCAACCAGAAGACATGTTTCTGGTTCCGTTCCAGTTCCAGTTCTTGTTTCCATTTTTGTCCTGACACTACATTCGTACAATATTAATCAATTTTATATCCATGATATACAGTAGGAGGGATAATGTTGGTTCATGTTTCCTATCCCCTGTAATGCTCTCACGACCATGTTTTTCATTCTGTTTCTGTTACCCATTATGTTTTCTGTTTCAAGTAGCTGTTTATATATATATCACTTGTTTGTTAGATTGCATTTGATTCTTCTACGATATTTCAGATTTGGTAGGTCCAATACATTTCTACTTAGAAATGAGAAATTTACGGATGCATTATTATGACATGTTGAGCCCACAACAGCCCCAGTTTTCAGAATTAGGGGACCCCTCGTTTTCAGTACCTAGAGTTTTGATTTTCTTTTGCTTTTCATGATAACTTCAACTGAAGTTTTTTTCATGATAGCTGTAACTGAAGATTTTTTTGTAAGCTTGACAGGATTACATCTTCATCATCTCCAATATATCACCCCGATTGGGATAGGGAATTGAACCGGTGACTTCACGTCAAAGAGTGTTTTAACAGAGCACCCAATCACCATCTGTCCAAGACCCCGTAGAAAATGCAACTAAAATTTTGTTTGTTGGTCAATATTCTCTAAAATTTCCATGTATAGGCGATCTTTCTTGCTTGCATGAGTCCTTTGTAAATATTTTGGAGGTTTGCTTAAGTGGTGGACCCTTTTTCTAAGGCGTTCTAATTTTCAAGCTTGTCCAAGCATCATCCTTGAGATTGATCATTTCAAAAGCTATCATCTAAGATTTGTCGAAGTCTTTGCACCCATCCAAAAGATCAACCTTCGATATGGTTGTGGCCTATGTCACAGGGTTCGGCGAACCTGAAAAAAAGATTTGAAATTCGTTCAGGTTCGCCGAACCTGAAATTCGAACCTCAAGTTGACCCTGAACGAACTCGAACCTAAACGAACCTCAACGAACCTGAATGAACCTCAACGAACCTGAAGGCGAATTTTAACGAATTTTTTAAGGTTCGATTTTTTTAATGATGCACTGAGAACTTCATTATGGCAGCCATGATAGCTGTTTTATCCTACCTTCATCATTGTACTCTAGAACATCATGGTGACTGTGATCATGCGAGAGTGTATTCCATCACTGCAGGATCATTGTGATCTTTCTTACACCGAGACAGTGAGATCATGTAAAGATAGTGAGGGATCCGAAGATCTTTCCATTATATATATATATATATATATATATAATATTATATATATTGACTGTTAAGAAATAGATCCACTGAGATGAGATACTATTCCTCACTATACTGAGGTCCTTACTGTCTCATTTATTCAGAGACTGTAATGGTTACTGTGGCTCTTTTTTATGCAGGGATTGTATCCTCCGAGAATGATCATTTATGCGGCTTTGTTACTGTGCCACAATTGTAGTATATATATATATATATATATATATGTGATTGAGACAAAGTCTAACATCAATCTTATTAGGCTGAGAGAGAGGTTGTATCACTGCTGTTCTTTGTCTAGAGTCTAGACTTCTACTGGAGTATCACCGAGGCCTTGATGCCAAGACTGCTATACGAGATCCATTGACACTGTGCCTTTGTCCTAGATCTTTGGTCCTCCATTCAGCTGAGATCCTCACAGGTATGTCGAGATCACTAGCTGTGCATTTGTGATATGTCTAGGTAGATTTGTATGCTAAAACAGATATGCGGAGAATGTCTAATCCTTCAATCTTTGCAACGTCCATTAGACAAGGTTATTCCTACTCCATTAGACCAAGGTCATATATATATTATATATTATATATAATATATATATATATTATATTTGAAAAATATGTATAGTCGAACCTAATGCCGAACCTCATTCGAACCTGATCGGAAAATTCGAATTCGAATCAAACTTAATCGTTGTAGAACTCGAATTCGAACTCAAACCATGTGACATAGGTTGTGGCATTGCGCACTTCTCCAAAAGATTAATTCTTGTGAAACTTGCACTAGCATCTAAAGTGTGCAAACAATTTCTTTTTCCTTTTCCGCTTTTCATAAAAGTATATTCATTGGACACTTCCATGAGGACAAGTTGAAAAATTAGTCGTACTCAATTAACGAGTAAACTAGGTAAATACTTCAAAAAAATTTATTCTATACAAAATATTGTCCTTCCATTATTTAAAATATTAAAGTTTTATAAACTATAAAATATGTAACTGTCTTATTCAAAAAGAGGAAGCATGTAAACTGAATGTGATGCTTATTTCCAAATTGTCAAGAATTGTCTATGCTCATCGCATGTGAATTCAAGTGGGGATTCACATAGACAAGGTTTCTAAACTTCTACGGGAACTTTTCATGACGTGACACATGAAATAGTGCATACACCAATATGGTGGTAGGATATTTATGTAGTTGTGAGCAGATACCTTACTCGATTCAAAATTTCTCAAAGGATGATCAATGATCCATATGAAAAATAGAGAAGTGCTGGTTCACAAACAGCTCTTGATTACAGTAACAACTCAACGATCTGATCTAACTAAGCCTGTTATAGATGAAATTCTCAGGAATAGAGTATGTTTGTTTATGACATTCATTGACTTCCTTTCAACATTATGTAGAACAGTGGAGGACAAGCAGATGATAATCTTGCCCTTTGCTCAACCCATAATTTCTCAAGGGATGATCAATGATACATAAGAAAAACATAGAGATGAGCCGGTTCACAAACTCTCGATTATGACAGAAACTACACAGGCTAATCTACAGAAAAGAAGGTAGAAGGAATTGCAATATATACATAATCCTCCAATCTGGAATTACAATTGGTCTTATTACTAGCCCTTGGGTAAAACCCCAGGAAGGCATCCTTTGAATCAACTGTTCTATCCTATTTTTAGTTTCACAATATAACTCTATGGATCAGTTTTGACAAAGTCACAATGACCATCCCGCTATCTATAATATTATTAAAGCAAGTCTAATGAACTCTCTGAAATTAGCTACGTGTCCCGTGAGAAAGTAAGTTGTTCTCTCAAGCCTTGAAGTCAGGACTCTCAACTTCCTAAATTAATCAATGTTCACCAGGTCTGGGTTGATACTTTCCGTGGGCTTCATTGGAGAATCATGCCTGCCATCCGTAAAGTACGGACTAATCCCGACATCACCTTTTACATATCCTTAATTTTGAACTCTCAACTTCCTAAATTAATCAATGTTGACCAAGTCTGGTTTGATACTTTCTGTGGGCTTCATAGAAGGATCACGCCCATCATCCTTCAAGTATGGGCTAATTCCCTCATCACCCTTTACATATCCTTAATTTTAGGCGTGTCCACGATTTGAAACCTTAGCCTATTCGTGGTAATAGAGAGGACGCCCTTCAAGCTCTCGTAATATGATCAATGATCCATCTGAACCAATCTTCGAAGGAAGAGCCTCATTACTCCTTAAAATTTGTAATCAACCTAATACACTATTGTTTCTTGAGGAATTATTGTTTAAGTCTGAGCTGTTTATGTCTCCAAGGTTTTCTTTTAAGTTAGCATATATATGCCAGCTTATTATCATACCTCCCAATCTTTCTCAAAGCTGTGCCCCAGTGTGTTTTTCCAACTTAATGATGTATGCTCCTGCCATCTTCCTTGCTGCCTGCAGGTATCTCTAGGTCTGTTATGCATATGATGCCTCCAAGAATGCACGCACAGATCTGTTATTTTATCTGTCACAGCTAGATGGAACAAGGCAAATGTTAATTTCCTTCGAAAGGTACACCATACAAGGCTACAAATGTGCATAATTCCTTCAACAATGCCCCCCAGAGGGGAATAGGGTTTTGCATCCATCGTCTAAAATGCCTGCCAAGGACCCCAGTTCAATATCCATTCAGATCTGTGATCTGGGTGAGACAGTTTATTGCGGCCCTTGTAATGTTGTATTTGTAGATAGGACAGGTGGCATTGCTTACATTAACTATGGTGACTACAGGGAAGCTCACATAGTTCGGGATTATCCTCATAAGTTAAAAAATCAAATACAACTATATGCACCTTCTGCATGAAGAAGATATTCAGTTACAAAACGTTCAGTGCGTGTTGAGCTCATATTTCCTCCCACAACCCGATTTTTCAGAATTGCAATTGGAAAAAGGCTGACATTCCGTTTACATAACCTCTCCAGCTGTTATCCAATAAAATTCAGCGTCCTATTAAATGAAAACATCATGTTGGCATACTCCAACCATTTTGCCATTCATCTTTTCACCCAGATTTTCCCAAGATATTGTCCATGCAGTTTTAGGGGCTAATAGGTTTGACTGCATTTTATTAGGCTTTTGAATTAGACTGACATCTCTATTGAATGATTATTTCAGGCCTGTAACTGATTTTAATGAAGTCACGTTTCACTCCTTGGAATGCATTTTTGTGCATCTCTATAATATGAAAGTTCAGGTACTGTACTGATGCATTTTCTCTTGAAATAAAATGATTTTCTTTAGTTTGAAGTGTTTAATTTGTGATGATCACATTCCTGTGCTATCTACAGGGTGGTGCCACTCAGCCCAACTCAGCAAGTCCAGCTGCTAGGGTTGGATCAATGGGACCACCAACTGGATTGAGTAACACTCCTAGCCACAATCAAGTAAGATGAAAGGATGGTGCTATGTGATGTAACTGGTTTAAATTTACAAGGCTTTTTGGCAGTATTCTTATCAATGTGGGAGTAGATTTAAACATCTTGTTCTTGGTGTCCCTTGTGTTTGTCACATTTAAGGTTTTACCAGCCTTAGGTCCATCTTAATTTTGGAGCATTGAGAGTGATCAACTCTCTTGAGGTGCAAACCTTTCTTTAAGATTTGCACTCAAGAAACTGTTCGTACCTCAAGGGATTTGATCCCTCTCGGTTCTTGATAGATCTGTGCTTAGGAAAGATCTAAGCTGGTTTAAGAATTGCTTGTTTGAGTTATAAATAATGAACTTTGAGAATGTGAGCCCTAGTGATGTGATGATAGATTGTTTTCCACCTGGACTCTGTTGTAAACCTTTTAACATCATTGCAATATTTCAATTAACAAAGAGTTACTTTTTCTGCATATATGTTAATTGAGTTATTCTTCCATTAATCTATGATACTTGTATATCTCTTTCTTTATATGTTCATGTGAAATTATCATTATCTCTTCTCTAAATAAGTTCATATAAAATTAGGGTTGTGTTGTCATAAAAATATTGCAAACTCTAGTCAGAGCGCATATTAACATTACATCTTAAATTAGGTGATTGTATACTTTTTACTTTTTTTTTTTTTTTTTTTTTTTTGTTTTGTTTATCGAGTGATGTGTCAGCTACCATTGAACAGGAAGGAATTACACATTTACCTCAATACTTGGTTGTAGAAAGCTACCATTGAACAGGAAGGAATTACACATTTACCTCAATACTTGTTGTAGAAAGCTACCATTGAACAGGAAGGAATTACACATTTACCTCAATACTTAGTTGTTCAAAGTTACCATTGAACAGGAAGGAATTACACATTTACCTTAATACCTCGTTGTAGAAAATACCTCTTGGCATGCTATATGTGCAAAAGATCAGTAACATGTTTCATTTTGCAGTTCACCAGTCCTGGTCCTGCCTCTGTGGGTGGAGCTAAAGACTTGAATGGGAGGGTTCAAAGCATATTTGAGGAACCTGCGAATCTGTAAGTTGCTGTCCCCAATGTTTTTTTTTTGGTGAATCTAGTTATAAATGAAATATTATTGCTGAAGATTAAACTTGTTTTATATAAATGATAAGCTGTTGATTTTTCTGGCAAATTGGCGATCTAATTTCCTATATGCTTATGAATTTTGATGTGACAGAGCAATAGAGCATGGTGTTCATGTAGATGATGTCGTGAGGAGATTGCCTGGTTTCACAAGGAAGCAAATCATGTATGATTTTAAAAATTATTGCTTGCAAAATGTTGAAGGTCATAAAGTTTACATGGAACTGATTGGGCATTTTGTTTTGCAGGGACTCTATCGCGTTCTTGATAAATGAAGGATACATCTACTCAACTATTGACGAGGACCACTACAAGTCAACTAATGGCTAATACAATCATAATCATACCATTGCTTCTGTGTTCTGAGTTTGATATCTACGTTTGGCCTCCAGACTAGGTGTATATTACTTTGAAGCCTCTTCCTGTAGTCCTCGAGCTTGTGGCTATTTTTATATTCACTACCCATGTTCATTATTATTAATTTTTTGAACCAGTATGCGGTTTTGTTTGTAGGTTTCATGTTAGGAAATATTTGAGGCTAAAACATGCAATACTTGAGAATATATCTATCTACCCGAAATATGAGAGCGATTCTTGAAATAACCATGGTTGATGTTGCAATGTTAAATATGAAATCAATCTAAAAATGATGTCATGTTCAAGTTCGACATGAAAGAGGGTTAAGCTCGATATACTTAGGGTTCATGATAAATGCTCACCACTTAAAGCTGCAATGGCAATCAGACAATCTTGGAATGGGAAAATCTAAAGACTTGCGTCAATTGCCAATCTAGGATGGGCAACCTTTGGAAGAAAGACCACAATGCACCTATAGCAAATAAATTGTTGTTCATGGTAGAGGAATGGGTTACAATTGTGTTAGTGATAACAATTGTATTCTTAGTAACTATAATTTGTGAAGTAGTCTGGACTTGCTTTGGACATTAAAATTTTAATAAAAACTTATAAAGGAAATGGAGATTGAATACTTTTTTTATTTAAAAATACTTTCAATGCCTCCTTCACATGGTAGCTATCACAAACTATGTAGTAGATCTGACTTGCAAATATATGAAAATAGAAATATGTCCAAAAATAACAAGAGAGAAATAGATAAACTTTAGATCTTTATTAATATCAAATCCTTGAGGTAGGGTAACACTGTACAATCAATCTTTAAGGAATGGGAACACTCTACAAGTAATATGTTTGTCAATACAATAACCATTGACATTTCTCGATAGGGAGTCTCTAGCCTCTATATAGGCTTTATACATACATTAATATGGGTCATTACCATGGGTCTCTCAATACCATATATCTAATACAGTGGACTTATCACATTATTGCTAACTACTTGTGGTTTTTTACATGATATAGGTTAACCACTTTATTTATTAATTATGGCCTATCACATTATTATATTATTCATTTGGGTACTTCTTTCTATACTCCATAATATTTCCATTAGGTATACTACATCCCACTCTCTTTAAACATGTTTCGTCCCTAAAACATAAGAATAACACAAATAATAAAAAGAGTAGTCTACTAGTACCATGCACGTGCATTTAGCCATCCCAGAGATAAGTGATTACTTGATCTAGTCGGTGCTTCATTCGTTTGAGATGAGAGTTGATCTTGGCGTTTCCTATGTGTTGATGTGCTGTGGGTGGATTGTCGCAACTCTTTATTTGTCATGCAGGGGTTGTTGTCCTTGTTGTCAATAGTGCTATATCAACATTTTATGGAATTTTGATTTTGACACTAAAATTTGAAAGAACGTATTATTTTCATTAATCTAAATTCACTATAATATTTTTTTTGATATTTTTTCTTATTAGTCCCCGTCAAAGGCAACAAGGACTATAGTAATTGGCGTGCCTCTTTATTAATGCCTGCACAAAAATTAAAACATAAATTAATACCTTAAACCTAAAGTTTGAAGCCAATTTTTTTTTTCTCCACCTTATCAAACATTGACAATGTTTTTAGTTGGCCAATTAAAGATTTTTGACGTCTTATTTGGCCTCTTTTTGAGGTCGAGAGGCATATTGTAGCAAAATTTAGGTTAGAAAAGTATATTATCAATTTTTTTTTTTTGCATCATCGAGTAATGTACTAGATTAGTCTATTAACATTAAATGTTTGTTTATAAAGACTAAAATAACACTTTGTAATCCATTTTCTCAATTATTTTTTTGCCACCTATACCACCATGCGAATGTCGGTTGATGTTGTGGCTTTTTTTGCACTGCCATTAATTGTCAGGTGTACAAATTTCTCTAAAAGATAAATTTGTAGGGTGGTCTCCCTGCATCCTCATCTTGCATATGAAAATCTCTTACAGTTCCCTTGTAGATGAGATAGGGTACAAGAAGGCTGAAGACACCATATATAGCTAGGTTCTTCCTCCCTCTCTCTTTAATGTATTTATTTTTTTCACTTCCATTCCACTTGCTATGGCTACAAGTCTCAAGATTGAAATAGAGTACAATTTAGAAAATGCTTGCTTGTTTGAAATCCCAATGCTTGTCTTTTGTTTTTGTTTTATAATGCCTTGTCTGAAAACCCAAGCCTCTTGGAGGAAAATTCACACCATCTTTGCATCGCCACCAATCCAATCTATTGATCCAATGTCGGTCATTAGTATGACGTGAAATTGGATCTAAGGGATACTCTGTTGTTGTGAATGTTGCTTGCATACTAGCTCTGTATTGTTAACGGATACTCTAAGGGATACTATGTAGTTTTGAATGTTGTTCACACACTAGCTCTGTATTCTTATTTTGGTTTTTTTCCATACAAAATCCTCCTTGGTGACACTTCCAATTGACCATGCTTCAAAAGAGTGCTAAGATATATCAGTATATGATTCTATTTGTTTATTGTTGTTTCTTTCCATTTGAATAAGAATCAAATGGGACTAGACTAGTGGTCATATTTAGTTGCATAATGTTGTCGGTTGCAGGTAATTGAATACAAATATGGCATATGAGTGTGAAGATCCCTATCTCAAGGTGGTTTATGTAGGTGAGTTTATGATTATTTGAGTTTGCTAAACACAGTTTTAATTTAGTGTAACACATTAAGGGGCAATATATCTCCTTTCCTCATTCTCCAATCTTCACAAACAGTCAAGCTTACTAGCTAGGTTTTTCCATTCCCATAACTAGGTCTATTATGTTTGGTCTCACTAGTAACCAGTAGCGGGGAAAGTTATGGGGTTGACATTTGAAGCCCAAAGCTTGGAGAAATGTCTTGACTCAGAGTCTCAAGTCAATGACCCTATCCAGGGAAACCTGAGTATAGTCCGCAACTTTATAATCATGCATTCCCTCTTCTGCAATATTTTGCAATCTAAGTATATTTCTCTTCCATTTGGTTATATTAGAGTTATAGGCGATAAGGTGTTAAGATAAGTTGTTACTGGGAAAGGTATGGATAATGACCCCCCTTGTCTCTTCTAGGAGAGATAGTAGCTCATTCTTTATACACAACCTCTAAACCAAGCCCTAATAGAGATGAGATGATGTCGACAGGGGAAGGTTTTTTGGACACAAGGAATGGGAGACTCTCTATAAACCTCCATGTGATTTTTGTTACCATGTTTGCTAGTATTGCAAAGGGGACAATTGTGAATGAATGTCCCAATTGACACCACATAGTTGGCCAAAAGAGAGTTCAATATCAGAGGTCGACAAAGCGATATAGATCCCCTAGGGCCTCATACCCATAAAGACAAAGAAAGAAAATAGACAAACCAACAAACCAAAACTAAGAGAGACAAGTAAGAAAGTAAGAAATGCCACCGTAATTTCGGTAATAAATCCTCGTGCATCTTCAAATGCATTACGAATCACTCACTCTATATGAAAGCCGAGGAAATAAGAACCTCCCTTACCTGCGCATTTTTGAATATGTTAAGCCATTATAAAGGTATGATCCAACCTTGTTCGGTATCCCACCTAACATACCATTCAATGTTTTTTGAGCTATGTATGGACATATGAGAGAAGACCCTCTTGCTACAGTGTATTTCTTGTTGCAATTGGATGGTTATACAACCCATCATCCACGCAGAGTTCAGGGTGCCATTTTTAGACTGTACTTGTTGTTCCTTAAGAAACCAATTTCCTGGCTGTAGGGAAATTGTGCTTAAGACATTAATAATGATTACTTACTGTCACTTATTGTTTATTATATTTTCAAATGAAGGACTTGGAAAACTTGGCCTTAGACTCTTAATACATGTATGACCAGAACATTTCAGAATGCCATTTGTTGCTAAATATAAATGATGAATGAGGAAAGTTTGAAAGAAGTTAAAGACAATACGTTGATCTTTCACAGGAACTATTATCTATAACTTAGAGGAATTATGATAATGAGAAATAAATCATAGACAATATGCTGGTCTTTCACAGAAACTATTATCTATAACTTAGAAAGGAAGTGAGGACTTTAAGTATAGGAACACTTTTTAAGGGATTTACCCTGCAGCTTCATTACTACATTTAAAAAGAAGAAAACATTGCATGACACATGATAGCAAAACTTACAAATTATATGTAACAACTCTTGGAAATTTCTGATTGTTTCATTAATCAATGATGTTATCAGAAATACAGTGGTCTGGTTCTCCAAAATTCCAACCCTTAGTAAAATTTTCCACCTTTATACATTTGTGGAACAGTTATTGATTTTTGAAACCTATCTAATTGTTTTCTAACTATATGAAATAAAACCTCTACAGAATTTACAGAGGGTAAAAACACTTCAAAGAACAAGAAATAACAAAACAAAACTGAATTAGAAGGAGATGATAACTGCTGGCTTGCTTTGCTTAATCCGTTGTTGAATTCCTCTGTAAATGCCTTAATCTGCTTTAATCATGATAAACTGTGGTTAACTTGTGTAAAACCTAGTTATGCAAGATTTGACCAATTGCTTTTTCTTCAAATCTGGCCCTATCACTGATTTCAATGAAAATAATGCAAACCTTTTGTTTACCATCAAACTCAAAAAGTATTAAATATGTCTCACAAATTCATTAGATCTGAAAACCCATCGCATAGTCAACATTTTCCATATATATATATCAACATAATGTTAGACTTACGTATTAATTATTCAAAACTGCGCTTTTTCCATTATATACTTTATAACAAAAATACACTGTAAGATATGCTTTCTCCACTTATCGCAATTGCAATCGCAATCGGTCTGAACCATATACATATAAATGTTATATAATGTTATAATGGCCGCGGACCCGACGGAAGAATTAACCCAAATGAATGTGATATCGGGTCCAACCATTGCAATCAGCGTTATCATATATATATTAACGCTGTGTAACGGCCACGAACCCGATAGAACTATTAATTGTAACATATATTATATCCGGTCGAGCCTATTGTTACTGCAGACCCGATGTGCTTATAAACAAAACATATATATATATAATATATATTTTTCATGTCTGCGATCTCAAGTCGTGCCAAACGTCCATAACTCTGTGTTAGGGTGGACCCGATGGGACTTAAAACTACGCTGTATATATCTTTTGGGTCCGTCTCTTCAAATCGCAATCAACAATAGGTAATGAGCCAACGCCTACGTGTTTGCCACTTTACGGACCCGCCGAATTTTAAAATATAGTATATATATTTCAGGTCTAGTGTTAATCACTTAACACATGTTTTCTTTGTAAATCCTTTGCACTATACATATATACATATAATTTCATATAAACCTCTATTATTTGATTATTTTGCATCTCTTCCTTTAGCGATGTTGATATATAATAAATAAAATTTTTCTTTTCTTTGGACTTTTCGGTACGGATAAAGGATATAAAGGAGCTTTATAACTCCCGATAGTGATATAACAGATAAAGAAACCTCAAGCCCAATATAAGCTACAACAATACCTTTCTTTCATATTGTTTGGACTCTCGCTGATTGTAGGTCAAGAGGATTCCTCATGCCACAATGGCTAGCAAAGGCACTGGTATGGGTTGAAATGCAGAAGAACAAACCACAAGAACGCCCCCATTATTAAGCCAAGTAATCCTATCTACCCCAAGGATGTCTTACCTTGGGAAGAATCGAGCTAAAGGGGCACGGGGGTTGCATGCAAGCCCCACATGCCTCGTCAAATGTTTATTCACTTTTTTTTTTTTTAAATATATTTTTTAATTATTACCTATTCCCTCATTGTTGTATGTTTTAAACAAATAAAATGATATATAAATATATATGAAGTAAATTAGCTGCATATGAATCATGACGTCTTTTTTGATGCTGCATATGACTTGTTTGATGTGTTTGGGATGATTATTGATATGTCAATGCTGATGGAGTGGAGATTCTTTTTTCTATAATTTTTTCCCTTGTGTGTATAGCACATTAATTATTTGCAAAAGGAGAAGAGTTTTAGTTTGCGATGGGGATTCTAAAGTGATGCTTTGGAGCTATATGGTCTTGCAAGGTGTATACACTGATAATAATTTAGTTATTTATTTCCCTAGTTTTTGGTATGCTCCCCAAGTGCCTTATGGTCCTTCTCCAGCTATGGTTTCTATTCCTTTGCGATTTTTCTCATTGTAGGTATGGATTTTTTTCTCAAGGAGTTCTCTACATGGTTTTTATGAGCATTCCAACCAGTGTACAAAATGTGGATTATACTACCATTATCTTAATCGTCCAGAATAAAACCTCAAGAGTCAAAATCAATTGTCCAAGAAAGTAGCAAGGCTATACCTTATCAACAGTTGGAAATAATTAGACAGAAGATGAGAGACAAGTGACCATTTTCATCCCATTTATGTGATGACACAAGTATTTATGTGAAACAATTGAATGTCATTACCAATGGTTGATTTTGTTTGCTAAAATATTATGTGAATAATGTCCATGTAGGTTTTACAGATAATGGGTTTAAGAAGTAAGACAAAGCTATGGGTCAAATTTTGCTAATAGAGGCCTCAAAGCCCAGAAGTCCTCATAAATTGAAAGAGTATTCATCTTTTGGAGTTCAAGAACTTTTGGGTCTAGCCAAGGTCCTTCTAATTGTGTTGTAAATTTAGTTATAAAATTTTTGTTCCATTACCTCTCTTGCACTTTCCCTAGGTAATAATGGGTGGTTTGCTATCGTCACGTATTCATGTTTTTTGTTAATTGAATTAAAGATTAAGCTTTCTATGCTTTGTCATGTATAGTTTCTAGCCGAAAAATGCTTTGTAAATATTAGGGTTCTTTTGTTGCCATAAGGGTTATAAAAATGGGGTAACATTTTGAAATTATTGATTGCAGACCATAGATACAATTTTCTCCAGTGTAATCTTATATTTGATGTTGATGGTTGTTCATGGATACTAAGTTGTTTTCCTGAACTTAGGGAGCTTGCATTGGATTGTACTTAATCAACAACCTTGAATTTATTATTACTGAACATGCATGCTTCTCATATTCTTACATCTCAGTCCTCTATCTGACACTCTCGGAAACTGTCAAACTCTGTTTTCATCATATTGGTTTGATCTTATGCCATAAGTTCATCTTTGTTACAGTTAAATGCCATTAGTCTTGATTATGTTTAACAATTACTTCTACAGGTCCAGATATTCTAAAGTACATTGTAAATCATGCTGAGATATTTGTTGTATTTTGTGTTCAAGAAGTGTTGAAAATTGTAAGTACCTACTTTGATGAATGAGAACCTAAATACATAAATCTTGTTAATCGATCATGGAACAATTCAATGGAGTTGCTTTTTAGTGGTTGAATTTCCTTGATTTCCTGATACCTTCTAATTTTGTACAATTATATGTTGTTTTCGTTTCATCTATACTAGCTTATTGCCAAAACTAGATTCCTGATTTATGAGAGAACACTACTGTGTAATCAATATTGAATATTGCATTGTGAGAGATAATTCTTGTTATAGTAGGCTCTTCACCTTGCAAATGTTGATCCACAAAGAATAGTATGAGACTTAATCTTTGGTGGCCATTTTCTTTCAATTGTATCATTTCTTTTGAAATTGTGAAAATAAGTCAAACATGAATGATTAAATTCGATATATCTCCCGAGCGAGTATGGACACATACCAGTGGGTTGGGAAGTCGTGGCAGCAACAACACCATATAGTAATTTAAATTTTGAAGAAGGCTAGGCATGGTGAACCTTGGAGGACCTTAACTAAACCCATTATATATCAAATACCCCCATTCCACGGTAAGAGTAGTCCAAGGTATTTCTTTCCCAACCATCTTGAATCGTTGATATGTAGAGAAGCCTTGGATATGTGTGTAGGGGAGAACCCAATAATTCAAAGTAGTCATGGATGTTGTTAGAGTATGTTCAATGCTAAAAGACTGGAAAGGATATATTGATGGTTAGTTACTAGCTTGCCTTCCCAAAAGGTTTGGCACTCTTTTGTGCTTTTTCTTTTTCTTTTGGCATGAATATGCTATCATTTCTAGTCCTCTAGAGGATGCAAAAGTGAATTGAACCTTTGATGAATGGCCTTATACCCATTCCATCAAGTCCCAATCCTTCAAGTGATTTCTCCTTTAACTCCATGTATAATATTTGTCTCTTGAATAGATTGAAGTAACACTTCTCTTAATATAATTATTACTGAGCAACATCCATCTAATCCACACACTCCAACACACCCCAAGACAAAAGAGTTGTAAAAGCCATTGGTTACCCAAATATGTTGTGATCCCCTACATCATACATTTCTCTAGATAGGTCTACAATCACATTACTATCATATGACAAAGCAAAATTGGTAAATAGCATGATTGTAGAGAGAAGGAAAAAACTTATGCGAACATGCCAGCATAAAAAAAGTAGTAAAATATGCTCTCAGAGAAGATGTTATTATTCACGCTCTTGAGCTTGAGAAGAAATAGCCGATGCATAAACAACATTTCTTTGGCCTAAAAGTAATCAGTTATGATGAATAGAAACATGGTAAAAACAATGGAACAATGGAATATGATGATTACCATAACATTGGTGGTCTCCACGAGGTAACAAAGGTTTGCCTCTTTAATTACATAGTCTGGAAAAATACCCAACGCCCATAGATAGTTGTAAATTTCCCATGTAGTCAAACCAAATGGTGTTACAAACAGTGAGTGAAACCCAAGCTACCCAGTCCAAGTCTTATCCAAGTATGATAAGTTCAAGTCGACCTATTGATTAATTGAAATTGGTTCACTTTCAAGCCCGAATTTGGCCTATAAATACAAACACCAGTGTATTATATATGATTCACCAATATATTATATTATATTATATTATATCCATTTTTTTCTTCATTTTCTTCTTCTTGGATTCATGAGAGACTTATCAAAATCAAAATCATCTTGTAACGCCAATCTTTTTTAATGTAAACAATATCCTTAACTCAAAGCATTACACCAATTGATGGCCTTGCTTAGCTCGTGCCTTGGAATGAAAGCTGCCGAGAAATAGAGTAGAGGCAGAGTAACTAGACTACATTTAAGTAATGATCTCATGAGTACCGAAATGAATCCATAGCTAGAGTGCATTTTGAGATCATTAAAGACTACTTTTTTTTTTTTGTTCGCAGTTTCGAGTCTTCATATTACTTAGTCTTCTTAGACATTGCTTTCTCAATCCTAATATAGTTTGGATCCTCCATAACACTTTAATATGAAGGATTATAAAGCTACTGATGCCCCTCATGCTTCTGGAATTTTGGCATGCTCTCATCTCACTCAATTCTATTCTCCCCTTAAATGTTTTTTCAAGTACACAACCTTGTCAAATTTTTTTCCTCTTCTTGTTAAGGTGTTTTGGGAGACTTGTCCAACAATTTGATGCAAATGCATATTGTTACTTTTAAAACTTATGATAATAAGTTGATGCAAGTAATTAAAGAAGCAAATTAATATGTATAGTTTCACTGTGACTAGAATTATATCTTTGACAACAAAGGGCAAGGATCAATTTAAAAATTGATCTATCGAGCAAAACACTCCAATATGGATAACCTATGTATGGAATCAACAAGATACAAGTTTTAACTTTCTCCTTTCCTTTGGATGATGTAAACACACCAAACATACAGAGAGGTGTATCTTCTCCACATAACATTTCTTCATTTTCCTTGGTAAGCATAGAAATATATCCCTTTTCACCTTGGTTTGATTGACTGTTTGTTTTAGAACCACTAACCTCTGAATTCCTCTTTTCTAAATTTTCAATAAGCTTTCCAAGTTCTTCTACCCTTTGTGACCCTAGTTTTTTAAAGCCACTATGACTAGCCAACACAAGTACTTCACCATTGGACATGATTCCTATCATAGCTGGAAGTGCCTTGACTCCAAAATTCCTAGCAATAGGATGTGATGCATCAACAACCTGAAAGAAAATTCAATTTTTTTAGCAAAATCCTCATATAGCTCTTAGAGTTGGAACTTGATTTTCATGTAGTATCTTTGGGATTCGCTGAGAGGTTAAAGTTAAAGTTACTAATTTCTCGCAACATTGCATAATTTTTTAATTTTTAATTTTTTGTTTGTTTGTTCAGATCCTTGTAGATTGTAGTGAAAAGAATCCAGAGACAACATTCTCAAGCAAAAAGACAACCCTACTACAACTTTTGGAGAAAAATCTTGTTCAGAAAACCCTTATATTCTGCAACAATGTCTCAATTTTTGTTAAATATCTGAAGGTTTTCTCTGAAATAAGTTTGGAAATATTTTCTAGACATAATGTTTGACTGTGATTTGGTCACAGATTGAAACATGCAAGAATGTAGAGAACATCCTAAAATCGTTTGATCCAAAATGCACAAAGAATTGTGTCCTTCCATTTCATGTAGCTGTATCAACGTTTTAATATCTATAATGAAAGTTTCTCTTATTGGGAGAGCATGCTATGGCATTGGGGTGAAGAAAACTATACATAAAATGTCACTACTCAAACCCCTACTGTAACAGTTGCATTGTAACCATATGTTTCTTGAAATGCTTTGAAATACCTAAACAGAACATTCGTTCCCAATAATTTTGAAGTTCTCTCCAGTAAGCTACAAGGAACCAACTCCTGTTAAGCCCATTGTACACAACACATGAGTGTAAAATTAAAATTCTTTGAGTGATTATTATAACTTTGTTTTCTCAATGTTGATTTATAGCGGTTGTAGTTGGTTGGACATTGGTAGTGCATGATCTACAAGATATGAAATTAGAAGCCAAGATATGAAATTAGAAGCAACAAATCTATGATATTTTGACATACACTTATAACAGTTAAGTCTATTATCATCACTGTAGTCGTAGAGCTATGGAAGGAAGTCAAGGAAGCTAGTAGTGATTAGAGCTAATAGGACTTTCTGCTAATAAATTGAGGGAATGAAATGGTTGATGTTTCTTATATTGGGAATTAACGATGGATTTGATATATCTTAGCTTTCCAATGCGTTATTTCTGCTTGTCAATTCCTTTTGCAAGCCCCTCAAAAGTGGCCAAAGAGCAGGCTCTTCACCTTGCAAATGTTGATCTGCAAAAAACGGTATGAGACTAAAGATTTGGTGGCCATTTTCCTTGAGTTGTGTCATTTATTTTGACTTTGTGTTAAATCATGTAAATGTTTCATGACTAATCAATATATATGTACATCAATATTGACACAAGCCGAAGCTGGTGAAGAAGAATGGTCATGCTAGACCCCAATTTTAAAACTATCATTATCTTTTCTAGTAATAGTCATCCAAATTTAAATATCGAGAGCCAAATCTAATCTGAATTAGAATTCAGAGACTTGGTTGTCCAATAGTGATATCCATTGCAATAAAATTTACCTCATCAATATGTTCTTCAAGGTCTACTGAGAGTGCATATCAACTTTGCTGGAATTTTGAGTTAGTGTTTTTAATCGATTCTTGATCTGCATTGACAATTCTTATGGTTCTCAACCGAACCCTACAGTCCAAGGTGAGCAGGAATTTGATAGGAGGAATGTATATTTTAGTCTCATTCCATTTCAACATTGTTGCATAGTGTGCACAACTTCATTTGGTGTCTTGCCACTTCATCGAAAGAAACAAGGTTGCATTTTAACTTTGGCAGATCTTATTCCCCTTATGCCATGGGATTGATAACCTTAGGTTACTTATCAATTCATTATCTTGTTGAAGTTACTTCCCCGGTTTGACTTTCCTTTGTCACACTTACATCCCTTTCGTTAAGATAAGCATAAGCTTCTTAAAAGAATGCACACAACGTTTTTGCACATCTTTTTTCACAAATTTTCAACATTTGTTGAATTAGAGAATCATGGTTTTCTCAACAAGGTTTCTTACAAGAATGCGCACAATGTTTTTGTACATATTTTTTTCACAATTTTTCAATATTTGTTGAATTAGAGAATCTTGGTTTGATCAACAGGGTTTCCAAACAGTGACATTCGCAAATATCAGTGTTTGGTTTGCAAAATGCATAAAACTATTTTTTTGGGATGGAATTCATAAACAATATTTGTTTTTGAAACAAGGTGAAAATAATAAGGATTATCAGGCATAGTTGTGCTTTAACCATACTTTTGTTTGGTATAAATGACAAAACATTTGAATTTCATTTTACTTAAAAAGTAGTTAAAACTGTGATATGAAATTGTACTACTAGTTAGTTATGCTCAATCTCCTTTGCTTTGCTACGTTCTTAATTGTTTCAGTTTGGTCAAGTATTTACCATGCAATTTTTTATTGTAGACAATTTATGTTTGGTAGCCAAGCTCTCTTTTCTAACAGCGTTAGTTGTGTGATAAAACTGATTTTCATGATCTTGGAAGGGAGAATGTTATTGTGAGAATTAGACTTATAAATTAATTGGTTGAGAGAATTTTCTTCTTTTTCCTAATAAAATTCATGTTATTCCATGAAAATGTTGAATTTGACACTTGGTTGAATGTCCTTTTATGTTGCGGACCTTCGCCCCTAACTATTTGGTATTGAGTAGAATATTTGTTGAAAACCATCTTGGCCTTATTGATAGCAACAACTTTGGGTACACCCCAATATTTGTTGTTGCTTTCATTCTTACGACATCCGTTGCTGGTGTTCAATTGTCAATGCATTCCATAATCATGGTTTAGTTAGGCTATAGACAAATATGATAGATTTTATATGTTACAGACAGAGGTTTTGTTGCTGGTGCTCAATAGTTGATGCATGCCATAATCATGGTTTAGTCAAGTTATAGACAAATATTCATAATCATGATTTAGTCAGGTTATAGACAAATATTATAGATTTTATATGTTATAGACAAAGGTATAAATAAACAAAATTGGCAGGGACTTGCTGCTTCGCAGCGTCCCTTGTTTTATGCACTAGAATGGTTTTTGTTTTGTTTTTTTGTTTAGTTTTGTTTTGGTTTGTTTTTTTTGTTTTTGTTTTTGTTTTGTTTTGTTTTTTTGTTTTCGTTTTGTTTTTGTTTTTTTGTTTTTGTTTTTGTGTTTTTGTTTTTGTTTTTGTGTTTTTTGTTTTTTGTTTTTGTTTTTTTATGTTTTTTGTTTTTGTTGTTGTTGTTTTTTTTTTTGGGTGCTATTTTGAGCTTGTTGTTTGTCAAATTTCTTAAAACCCCCTCTAACACTTCATTTTTGTGACTTCCAAAAGTCATATCTTGTACATTTGGGCACCATTTTTGGTGTTGATTTCTTTGAAGTTGTTTATTTTTTGAGAACTATGTGTTGAAATTATAAAAAGTTAGAGTCAAAACATTAATTTACACTAAATTTTACTTTGGTTCAATTCTTATGTTTTGGCTCCATTTTGCCGCAAATTCTTCTTGTTTAACCCTATGGATTCTTTTATTTTTCATCCCTTCAGAGGCAAATTAAAAATTAGAAGCAAACAATGACATGTATGTCAAAGTGTCGTCATTGAATTAAATATTGTATGTTTTGTAGAGGAAATTGAGCCTTTGGAGGTTGAACAACAGTCTCAAAAGAAAACAATGCCCTAAACCTTGCAAAACAAAATTACTATTTCGGAGAAAAATATTTATATATGAATCTAATCATATTTTTTTGAGGGACCATGATCATAAGTCACATCTCTTTAATTGTGTGCTCGTCCTCCAAAAGAACTCTTGGAGAGTGATATTGTTGTATATTCTTTTGTTTCTTGGTGTAGGAATCCTTAATGACTTTCTTAATGTCATTAGTGACCTTGTTGATGTTAAAAGTTTAGAGAAATAATTGAAATTATTAAGTGTCCTTTTAATATTAATAAACATAATGGTAGGATGTTAGCAAAAACTAGATTCTAGTTCTTCACAGAACTAGTAACTTGAGAAGGGTCACTAATTTTAGTATCATTGGATGTTAATATGCTTTTCTTAACTCCTACTTTTGTATCCTTCTTTCATCTTTCTCTTGTATTATTTGTTGTTCCTCTGTTTGTAGCCGAAGTGCTTTATGACTTGAAACTTTACATAACATAAGAACAATATTACATTGTTGTCATGATGAAATACTATTATAGGCATGAACTGGTCATGGGAGTGAATAGGCATGATATATGACTTCATTAAATGTTCATTAATTAATATTTATTTTTTATTACATTTATTATGCTTGTAACATTCTCATCCCCTTAAAAGTTGTTTTTTCCTCAAAGGGTAATGAGGGGTATCATTGGAAAACCGTTTCCATTTCCCACGATGAATATTCTTTTGGAATGTTTTTCCATTTGATAAGACATTTTAATGGTTTTGGAATTAATAATTGATTTTCCAAATCAATGTTAATATAATTTTCTTTAGTATTCTCACTAATAACAATGCTAACCTATTTTCCTTGAACACTCCCCTTTAATGTAAATAATATCTGATTCTTCAACCCTTAGTGTCCTTACCTCAGTTTTTATAACGTTTAATATCCTTAAATTATTATCCTTAAATATCATCTCTTCGTTTCAATTTGGCCTTTTTTTTTTTATATCTTTTAATAAATCTTAACCAAATCTTAATGTGATAAACCTCAATTTATAGGGTTGTGAGAGCTCCACCCATGGTTCTCTAATAAAATTCGTTGTAAATATTTTTACAAATATATGAAAATTAAAAAGAGGGACTGAGTCAAAGAGAGAGATTCCAGAGCTGGGGAGGAGGATTGGATACCTGGGATATAGATGTTTTCTTGTGCACAAAATATGAATTGTTGGACAACCATTAAAAGTTGGTTAGTGCATGAATTAATGGCCTGGTTCCTAATTTAAATGGGCTGCAAGAGAAGGTATGAATCCTATGTTGCTTGAATTTAAAGTAAATGAAAATACATCTGATTGTCGATACACTAGAAGGAGGTGAAGTGGGGGCGGGAATGAAGCAGGAAGACAAACCAGGGTTTCGAACTATTACAGAGGCAGTCCTCCATGGAAGGACGCAAAGGAGGGAGCTCCACTCCCTACAAGCAGGCTATGGCTAGCAAGGGAAAAAAGCCAATGGAAAATGACAGAGGGCCTTCAGAAGGAAGGCATAGAAGTAGTGAAGAAGAGCAGGAGGGAACTAAGTCAAAGAAGCATAATGATGCAAAGGAAAATGAGGAAGAAAACAAGGAGCAAGGAACTAAAGACAAAGCACACATGGGATCATGCAAACCCAAAGCGACGGTAACTCCCAGGGTCATTTTAAATGATCCGGCGCTGCAGGCGCACATGGATCACATGCAAACATATGCAATCATTTGTAAATTCATGGGGTTGTGGCCCACTGAAAAAGCTGTACAAACGTGGGTTAAATACCACTGGAAACCAAAAGGTAGCATTGACCTACATCTTGGGTCTAAGGGATTTTTCACTGTAGTATTTGCAAATATTGAAGACAAGGACAGAGTGTTTGAAGGAGGGCCCTACTTTTATGCTGCAACAAGCCTCTACATGTGACCTTGGATTTTATTTATTTATTTATTTATTTATTTTATTTTTTATTTATATTATTTTTATTTTTATTTTTTTATTTTTATTTTTATTTTTATTTTTATTTTTATATTTTTATTTTTATTTATTTTTTATTTATTTTTATTATTTTTATTTATTTTATTTTTTATTTTTTATTTTTTTATATTTTATTTTTTTTTTTTTTTCTTTCTTTTTTCTTTCTTTCTTTTCTTTTTTTTCTTTTTTTCTTTTTTTCTTTTTTTTTTTCTTTTCTTTTTTTCTTTTTTTTTTTTTTTTTTTTTTTTTTTTTTTTTTTTTTTTTTTTTTTTTTTTTTTTTTTTGTTCTGGAACGCAAAACTTTTACTTCGGTCCCAGTTTGGGTAAGACTTTATTCTCTACCTCTTGATTAATCTCTATCCACCATTGGTAACAAGTTAGGGCGTTTTGTCAAAGCTTCTGAGGCCACTAGAAAGGGAAAGTATACTTCCTTCGCTAGAATATGTGTGGAGATGGATCTCTCTAGAGCTTTGCCGGACGAGGTTATTCTGGAAGTTTTTGATGAAGAATGGATACAAACAATAGATTATGAACATATTCCATTCAGATGTCGCAAATGTCACGAGCATGGACATTTGTTTAGAGACTACCCTCTAGGTAAAATAGAGAACAAAAACAAAGCTGATACAAGAAGGATTCAGAAAGCTTCTTCAAGGTGGAACACAAAGGAAAAGGAGGAAAAAGAGGACCAAGAACACGTAAAGTTGTAGGGAAACAAGCTAGCCAGAACATGTTTCAAGTTCTCGAAGCAGACGAAGGTTCAATAGAAACAGATAAGGCAAAGGAAGGAAACCCAGTGGAGGAGGAGAAAGCAGAAGATAGTGAACAAATACAAGAAAATAACAAAGAAAAAAATTATGATGAGTAATGCAGAACAGGAGATGGATCATGAAATGACCCAAAGCAAGATGGAAATGGAGGACCATGAACTCCAGGAAATTCTTGAAAAAGAGAACCTAGATTTAGAAGGTTTCTTGAATCAAGGAACCAAAGAAGGGCTAGACTGTTACCTACAGAGGAGTTCAATAGGGTTCAACAACTGTTTTTATGGAAAACCAAAACTAAAGGGGTGGATAGACCAAAACACAAAGATAGACAAGGCAACGAAGGAGTGAAAACGATGAAAAACACAGCAGGACTAGCACCCAGAATCCTAGGAAAGAAAAGGGGTAAAAAAAAGCAGAATGAGCTGTTAATGGAATGTGGAAAGCTAATGATAGATTCAGGTAAGATGAAAGACCTATCCAGTGACTCCTTTACTAATCTTTAATTATGAAGTTCACTTCTTGGAATATCAGGGGTCTAGATAGTAAAAGGAAACAAAGGTAACTGAGTAATAGAATGAAACAAGCATCTCCACATGTGATTTTCATTCAGGAAACTAAGTGTTCCATCCAGAAGATAAGAGATATCCATAGTAAATGGCTCAATAGATTTGAGTTTCTGGAAGTCAAAGCAGAGAATACAACAGGAGTTATTCTCACTCTTTGGAATCCACAAAAAAATGACTTAAGATGCAGAGGCATCTAGGGATTATTTATCTATAGTAATTCAACCAGTAGGAGACAAGGAAACCTACTTGGTAACAAATGTTTATGGCCCTCAAAGAATGGATGACAAACTCAGGCTTCTAAACTCTTTGGAGACTCTTAGAGACAAACATGTAGGAATACCCTGGATCTTAGGGGGGTGATTTCAACATGATTAAATCACTTACGGAAAAAAAGGGGGAACTAGAGTTCTAGGCAAAGACTCTTTGGCTTTTCAAACCTTTATCAATAAGATGAAGCTGGTGGATATCGTAATGAGTAACAGAATCTTCACCTGGAACAACAAAAGAGCAGGAGAGTCTCAGGTAGCCTCAAAATTAGATAGATTCATAATCTCAGAGGATCTTATGCTCAATGACAAGGAAATGGTAGCAAGAGTGCTCCCCTTTGGAGGCTCAGATCACTGGCCGGTACAACTGGAGGTTCACGGCATTGGTACCCCCAGGAACAAACCTTTTAGATTTGAGAATATCTGGCTTTCCCACCCAGATTTCATTAGCAACGTAACCAAGTGGTGGTTAGAAGATTTAAACATTTAGGAAACCAGAATGTTCCTTCTACATAAAAGATTAAAACACATCAAGCTTCGGCTTAAAGATTGGAACAAGAATGAATTTGGAAATATCTTTGAAGAGAAAAAAATTATTGAAGGCAGAATGCAGGAACTTAACCAAACCCTTATCAAAGAGGGCCATGACAATGTCATAAGTGATCAAGCCACCAAATATCAACAAAAATGGGAGAATTTATGCAAACAAGATGAAATATTTTGGAGACAAAAATCTAGAGTCCAGTGGCTAAAAGAAGGTGAACGTAATACTAGATTTTTTCAAAATCCACCATGGCAAACATAGCACATAATAGAATTTCTTTGATTAAGGATAAAAGAGGAAATATTCTCAATTCTCATGAAGAAATAGAAGCAGTTCTAGTTCAACACTTTCGAAACATAGCACAAGAAACCTGTTGTGAAAGAGATCACTACATCCAGGACTTCACTAAACATATATCCAGAGAGGATAATGTCAACCTTTACAGGCCTATGACTGAAGAGGAGGTTAGTGGGGTTCTAAAAGAAATGCAGAATGGTAAGGCGCCAGGCCTAGACGGTTTCAATGTCGACTTCTTCAAAGCTTGCTGGAATATTGTCAAACAGGACATTCTGCAGGTAGTGGGAGATTCCAGAAGGAACATAACCATTTTGAAGGCTTTAAATACCTCTTTATAGCCTTGATCCCTAAACAGGAGCTGGATCAAACCCCTGATAGATTCAGACCTATAGCTTTGTGCAATGTGGTTTACAAGATAATATCAAAAGTGGTTGCAAACAGACTCAAAACCCTCTTCCCTTCACTAGTTTCGGGGGAACAATTTGGATATGTGGAAGGAAGGCAAATTCTTAATAATATCATCCAAGCACATGAAGTGGTGCACTCTCTTACTAGCAAGAGAAAGGTTGGAATGGTCATGCAATTGGACATAGCCAAAGCTTATGATAAGATGAATTGGATCTATATCAGGAAAGTTCTTATTGCTTTCGGGTTTGACCACAATTGGGTAAGATAGATCCTGGCTTTGATAACTTCTTCCAGTTTTTCAATTCTGGTCAATGGTTCTCCTTCGAAGACTTTAACTCCTTCTAGAGGCCTTAGGCATGGTGACCTTCTCTCTCTCTTTCTCTTCATCCTCATGATGGAAGGACTGGGTAGGTCTATCAAGCATGCAAAAGAAGTTGGTAATATCAAGGGTCTACAACTCTTTGACAATGAATAGGCCTTGACTCATCAACAATTTGTGGATGACACCATGCTGCAGGGAATTCGAAAAGTCAAAGAACCTCTTGCTTATAAACAAATCTTCAGTGACTTTGCCATGGCTTCAGGTATGGAAGTTAATCTTTCCAAATCTAAGATTTTTTTCTTCAATACTAACGTTGCTATTCAGAGGAACATATCTAGAATTATGGGATTTCAAAGAGATTCTCTCCCCTCGAAATACTTGGGGGTTCCATTAACTGCAAAACCGTTACACAAGAGCATCTGGGAGCCGATGATTAGTAAGCTACAAGACAAAACTAGGAAATGGACTATGAGATCATTAAATTTGGCTGGCAGGTTGGTCCTCACAAAGGCTGTTCTACAATCAATCCCAATCTTTATGCTTTCAGCTATCCCTGCTCCTAAAGGAGTCCAGCATCAATTGAGAAACATACAAAGAGACTTTCTTTGGGGCAAGGGGGAAGAAAAGAAGAAATGGGCCTTAGTTGCCTGGGAAAAAATTTGCAAACCCAAAAACCACGGGGGTCTTGGACTGGACGATCCTAAGATTTTAAGCAAGGTGCTAGGGGCAAAATTATGGTGGCGATGGATAAAGGAACCAGAAGCATAATGGGCTATCACTTGGAAAGAAAAATACACAAGCTCTTGGCTAGATAATGACCGCATAAGGATGGATGGTAATATAATAGGATCTCGTATTTGGAACAAAGCCTGGGATAATAGAGGCTTAATTCAAGATAACAGCTTATGGGAAATTAGAGAGGGAGACTTAGCCTTATTCTAGAAGGATAGATGGCAATAAGAACCTATTCTGTTATAGGAGGATTTGAAGGACCTCAAAGTAGAGACAAACACTAAGGAGCTCACGAAGGTTAAGGATTTTTGGGATCAAACCAATAGTTCAGGGAAATGGAGAAACTGGAGGAAATTTGATCTCAGCAATGATAGTCCTCTAAAAACTAAGGCCGAAAGGCTGATGAAAATGTTAGAGCAAAGGAAAATTCTAGTTTCAAGGGGGCATGACCAGTAGAGATGGGGCAACAACAATGAGGGGACCTTTAATCTCAAAGAAGCTAAACTCATACTCCTTGAACTTGATTCCCATGCTCCAGACAAGATTTGGAAAAACCTATGGAAGCATCAAGGTTGGATGAAAATTAAACTTTTTCTGTGGCTGGTTCTGCACAGGAAAATCCTGACCTGGGATAATATTAGGAAGAGGGGTGTCATAGGGACTTCTAGATGCCAACTCTGTGAGGCTCAAGAGAAGACCATGGAACACCTTCTCAACAACTACATTTTCACTTCCAAATTATGGGATTCTTTTGCCTCTATCTTCCAACAATCTAACACAGATATTGGAAGTCTTTTCAATACCCTCACCAAATGGAGAAGGAACTTTTCAGATAATGAAGTTCTGGCTTCAGCGTGGGCACTTACACCAAGCTTCATTATTTGGAATGCTTGGAAAGAAAGGAACAATAGAATCTTCAAGAATGTTAAAAAATCTTCATAGTGTATCTATGATCTAATCCTAAGACAGATTAAGAAAACGGTTGGCACTACAGTTCGAAATCTCTCTTCAAATCCCCTTTCTGCCACAGATTGGAGGATTCTCTGTAATTTAGAGCTGCAAGGAATCGTTCCTCAGGGCTTAGTCAGGAAAGTTTTAATTGTGGATCCTGAGCTAGACTTTTGGCATCCTCCCCCTAAGGGATTTCTAAAATTCAACATTGATGGGGCTTCTAAAGGTAATATGGGCACGACAGGCCATGGAGGGGTGTTAAGGGATGATAGTGGAAGTATTCTGCTTATCTTCCATGGTCACTTAGGAACGACAACCAATAACATGGCGGAGTTAATGGCCATGGAACAATGTCTTGAGTTCCTGGTTCAGGAAAATCGCTAAAATACGATCATTGAAGCTGACTCCGAGTTGATCATTAACTTAGTCAAGAGAATAAGCTGGGGAAAAAAACCGGAAAAAGCCTCTAAAAACTGGAGGCTAATTCAAGCCTTCCAACGGATTCACAGTCATCTAAAGAGCCTGAGAACAGTCAGTTTTGCACATGTGTGAAGAAAGGCCAATAAACTAGCAAATTTTCTAGTCAATCAAGGAGCGATCTGCACAGATAATAGGGTGGTGAGGAACTGGCGAGAGCTCTCTCGAAACAGATTAAAAACAAAGTGTCAAAACCAAGCAGATGAAGACAAAAAAATGTTCCTTAAAAGAGCCATGGAGGTGGGTACAATTAACTAGCAGTTGTTTGTTCAGAGGTTTGCTCACAAGGGGGTCTTTTGAAAGCGGTTTGGAGAGGTCAACATGCAAATCCTAGGTTAATTGGTTCACTGAAGTCTTTAGTTGTATTAGTGAGGATGAAAGGGTTTCAGGGATTACAGGAAGGATGACGGCGACTGCT
The DNA here is from genome assembly GCA_000404065.3 of Pinus taeda. Taxonomy (NCBI): domain Eukaryota; kingdom Viridiplantae; phylum Streptophyta; class Pinopsida; order Pinales; family Pinaceae; genus Pinus; species Pinus taeda. The sequence continues at coordinate 32,592 of APFE031482609.1, forward strand.
TTATGCATTGGGTCAAGGAGGGTTGACGATGCGAATAGTCAGGAGCAGGGGACTTTCGGAAACCGCGAAACCAGAGATCTTTCAGTTTTGCTCTTTTTACCGCGGCCTGAGTGGTTTTCAGGTGATCGCAACCCTCACAAGTGGGAAGCAGTATATCCCTTTCGGGAGTGATCCCACTCAATGTGCTCCACGTGGCAGTGGGGATGGGAGGAAAACCACCCTCATCATAAGCTAATGTCCAAGAATGTAGGCGGGTGCGATATCAATCTCCACCGTCGGATCTCACAAAGCGAATCAACGGATCAAATCACTCATGCAGGTTTGCGGACCCTTGCGGTAAACGGTGAGCAGCTTATCATTGCGATATGGCCTATATCCGTTGGATCGAACGGAAAGGTCCTGGGGGTCACTAGGCTCATCGCGCGGGCAACTGATTCAAAATTTAAGAAATCGGGTGAATGTGTTACCTTTATATGTAGACAACTATTTGTTCTTTTCGGGTTTGAGTCCAAACTCATGTATTTTTCTTTTGAGAAATGTAAAGTTTGGAGGTAAGGGGTAGGAAGTAGTTTTGATGGGGCATTTCCATAGTCAACGACCATGCGAGAATTGACGTGTTTTATGTACTTTATTTTATGATTAATGAATTGGAAGGTCCGACTCTTGCATTAGCAAAAAAAAGAATCCCATGTTGCTTGAAAACAAAAACAAGGAAAAGAGGACAGGAAATTAATGAGGACAAGATTAGGAAAGGCAGCAAAGACAAGGATGAAGAATCCCTGCAAAAACAAGTGAAAAGGGAGCAGAGAGATCATTCGAGCTAATGCTAGGGACAAAGAGAGAACTCTAGTAGGCAATGGAAAAGAGAAGAAAAGATAAGAGAACAAAAGGGGATTGGCTCTCAGGTTCCCTCGAAGCTGTGGGTTGAGATACTAGTATTTGGAGCCTTGTAACAACCTGGGTTCTTTGGAGGCTGTGGGTTGAGATAGGATACCTGGAGCTTGTGGGTTGCGACAAGGTCTCTGGAGCCCTATAATAGCTTAGGTCCCTAGAGGGTTTGCGTTGAGATGTAATCTCTAGAGCCTTGTAACCGCTTGGGTCCCTTGGAGGTTGTGGGTTGACATAATAACCTCTAGAGCCCTAGACAGATTAGGAAGAGGTTAATCCTGAAGCAACATCAAAGGAAGACTTTATTGAAGGCCTATGGCTATTGAATTATTGTTATAGTAGATTCCAGACTATCTAGAAGGTAGTGAGTCACTATGTACTCACTTGGGGTGAAGTAGAGAACCTCTAGACTCCTAGTGTTGAACAAGATGGTAGTAGTCAACTGGTGGGATTGAGGAAGAGGTCCTCTGGAATTCCACGTTTCAGTTGGAAGTTGGTGATCGATTCTCTTAAGAAAGCACCCCCCTCATACTCTGTAATCTAGCTCGAGGGTGACAAATGCAAGTAGGCATGGTTGGATGGAAAGTCATTTTCCCAGACTCAGTTTCCATGTAAGTTTAAAATATAAGTAATCTTTTGTGCCTGTTTACATGTTGATAAATTTATGATGCATTTTTGGTTGAAATGGTTTGGATTTTCTTGGGACTATATTTCTGCTATTAATATGATGAACACGCAGATGCACCTCTATGTGGAGATGGCACTTATAGTTATGGAAGGTACATATAAACCTGTGTGCATATGGCATCACTGAAATGAGATGTGTTGATAAACATATTGAACAAATGTACATGCTTATTTAACTTTGAATGAGATGTTGTGTTAAATTGTTAGTTATTGTGGTTCATGATCGCTAACATGCAACAAAAAGTAAAGTGCCATAGACCCTGATTAGCCTGGGTTGTATCCCTATGTTGAACCATTGCTCTATGCAACAAGATCCATTGAGATTGATAATAAAATTTAAATAAACAACATAGAAATATGATGCCATGCTACAGGTCATAAAAAGAACTGGAATAAAAAAACTTGGAACATTGGGTACAAAGATTCATTTTTATTAATACGAAATAAATTATGCAGAAGACCGTCTTCCTATCAGGGTCTGTAATTTCTTACATCACCTTATTGCCTAAGTCACAAGTTGCTATGCCAAATGACAAGCATTGTATGAACGTTGAGGGGTTTTTTTCCTTTCCCTTGGGTGCTAGTTGAGCCCTATATGCTTTACCTAAATGGCCTATCAACCATGCATTATAAGTAGCCCAAGTGTCTTCCTCTAGCAACAAGGTGTAGCTAGTTTGGCCTTGGAAGGTTTTGCATAGTGCCATGGAGATGTTGGAAACATTGAGAGGGGGGGGTGAATCAATATTTCTTAGCAATTAACACTTTTAAATATTTTCAAAGCATTAGTTAATCTTCAATTATTATTAATGTTTATCTAGTAACAGCAGTAAACAAAATAACACAATAGGCAAAAGAATTTTAGGTAAAAAACCCCCTCCGGGTCAAAAACCACCAAACGTTTTTCTAATAAATTCTTTAATCTTCAACCCCAACTGAAATGAAAGTTACAACTTCCTAGAATTCTAGAAAAGCATTCTTCTCTAGCTCCAACTGGAAGGACGCCCCAACGCCCTGGTTTCTACAGTAGTCATCTGAATGGATGCTCCAACATCCTAGAATAACCTACCACCCTGAAGTGTTCACAGACTCCAACTTATAGGTGACTTCATGTACCTGCCTAGCACTTCCCTGCCACCCTATAATGATTAGAAGTGAGACAAGAGTGTGGAATCCTGTACCAGGGACAGTGATCCACAATACAATATGATTTACAATGATTTTCTTGTTCTTGACCGAACATCCAATCACATTATGACTTGAAACCCAACCATGAAATCATCCCAAAAATGACTCCTATACCTCCCAAATATGCCTCTTCAACTCTAAGCAGCTTGACTCTTTTACAATAATGACTCTTTCAATGATGACTCTTTTACAAATTTACAATGATGACTCTTTTACATCACTAGCTTTTTGACAAGATCGGACACTTGACTCGACATTGCTTCTTGGATCACTAGCAGCTACTGAGGTACTGTTGTGATTGCTTCAAGTAATGGTACTTTGGCACTACATGTCCTTCTAGTATGTGTCTGATTTGTTCTAAAGTGTCATCCTTCCGGCACATGCATTACCAAGCAAGACCCAAACAAATACAAAACAATATACTTATGATATCATGAAAAAACATATGTCAGAGATGATACTCAAAATTAAAATGCAATCACTAATCATGCATACCTTGCTGTAGTAGACTTACCCTTGACTGTTGATGTGTGGTCCTTACTGCAATGATCCTTGAATGCATACTTTTTCTTACCTTCTAGGAGCTAGATATTGAATCTATTTTATCTATGTAAATTTGGATCTCCAAGGTATGAAATTTAGCCCAGTGGTATCCCTATGAGTCCTCTTTCCAACCCCACAGGTCTGATCGAGATTGGATTCTTCAATAAGGAGTTATACCCAATCTCCCATGATGACCTGATTATAGACTAGTTTAATAGAGTGAACTTGTAAGAAGTTCCATGTGTCACTGTTTCGACCTTCAGCCCTGAAAACGATACCCAACAAACGATAGTTTGTCCTCTTTCTTTTAATATTTACAAAATTTGAATCCAATGCTCAGAGAGAAAGTTATGACAGTTTTCCCAAGGCCTCCTACTTGACATGGAATTCAGGAGCCTGCAAAAACCCTAACTTCCTCAGATAATCTCTCCGAAAATATAGCGAACCAAGATCTAAAATTCGGTCATGAGGTTCAAAAAGATTTCACTCAAATGGGTTTTAATTTCATCTTCTAAAGTTTCGTAGAAAACAAGTTATAGCGAAAAGGCCACGATGACTTGTTTGAAGCAACAAAATCCTAGAATCCAAGGCTCTAAACTTGCTTCAAAACAAACCTTCAAACTTGATCATAATTTTTTGCGCTAACTAGACCTCAACGGAAACTTAAACTCTCTGTAACAGATCCCGCTTTAGAAGCTCATGAGGGCCGAAACGTTACAGAGGTCTTCTCACAAGATAGTTCGTTGAAAAGTGCTTGCATGAGGAGTATATGAGGGTCACAATTTATAGAAATGGTTAGGTTGAGATGGTCTTAAACAAGTGAACATTGGAGGGATTTTATGAGCTTAAAAATTTATTAATTATTGACTATTCAATGACTGCAACCAATGATGAGTGCCATGCCGCAACCCCATGGGGTTTTAGCACACTAACATGGGTTATAAATTCAAACACGAATATCTCTTAATTCATGAAGAATTACGTGGCGTGCCATATATCAACGGAAAAATCTCGATGAGTAGAATCCATCTAGAAGATCCTTGAATTAGAATAGGATAAGTTGTCAAGTCAAAATGCCCATGAAAGGTCACAGTTGACATCAATGAGAATCACTGATTAAAAATACCCTCCTTTGGCATTGATGGCAACATAAGTACTCCCCCTACGATCATGACACCTCTTCCTACTTCATTCTCTCCCCCTTTGTCATCAATGGCAAAGGGTAACCCCCCCTTACAAATTGTCATCCTGTGGACTTGTACACACCTCCACTCCCCCTTTCTACTTAGATAAGAGAAAGATTCTAATGAGAACTTGGGAGAATCCCAAGCTTTTGGCGAAGATACTCAATTGCTTCATGAGGTAATGGTTTGGTAAAGATGTCAACAATTTGTTCCTTTGTGCCAACATATTCAAGCTTGATATTCTTTTCGGTGACCTGCTCTCTAACGAAATGATATTTGATTGAAATGTGCTTTGTTTTGGAATGATTCACAACATTCTTGGAGATACTGATGGCACTATTATTATCACAGAATATGGGAATAAGCTCATCAAACTTGACTTAAAGATATTGCAAAGTTTGCTTCATCCAGATAACTTGAGTACAACAAGCTTCTGCCACGATATATTTTGCCTCCACTGTGGATAACGAGATTGAAGTCTACTTTTTACTTAACCATGAAACAAGGCAACCACCTAGATAGAATCCTTCTCCACCGGTACTCTTTCGATCATCACCTGCCCAATCTGCACCTGTATAATCTTGGATAACTAGATCATTTCCTCTGGGATACCATAAACCATATTCTGTTGTGCCCTTAAGATATCGAAGAATTATTTTGACAGTAATAATATGAGATTATTTTGGCGCTGCTTAGAATCTTGCTACTTGTCCAACTGCCTGCATTACGCCAGGCTGAGAAGTTGTCACATATAGAAGACTGCTAATCATAGATCTATACAACCTCTAGTCCACATCCTATAACGAATCTTCTAAACTTAACTTGCAACCTATTACCATTGGGGTAAGGATAGGCTTTCAATCCTCCATATTGAATTTCTTGAGCATTTCCTTGATGTACTTGGTTTGATATATAAATATTCCTTTATCCTGCTGATATATCTGAAGCCCTAAAAATTATATTAGGTCGCCAAGTAGAGACATTTCAAAATCACTTTGAATCTTTGTGGAATTTTTTTTACTTAATTTGTCATCATTACTTCCAAATATTATATCATCCACATATACCTCGATAATTGTTAGGTTATCTTGATCCACTTTCACATAGATATTGTTGTTGGTGCTTCCTTTCTTCAATCCTTGTTGATGTAGATATCCATGAAGACAAGCATACATGGCTCAAGGAGCTTGTTTGAGACCATATAATGCCTTCTTTAATATGCAGACGTAGTCTTCCTTGTTAGAGAGCAGAAAGCCTTTGGGTTGTTCAATGTAAGCCTTCTTTAATTTGTAGATGCAGTCTTTCTTGTCAGAGATCAGAAAACCTTGGGTTGTCCAATGTAAGCTTCTTCTTCCAATTCACCTTTTAGAAAGGCCAACTTAACATCCATTTGGTACACCTTGATTTTTCTCGAGCATGCATAAGTGAGAAACATCCTGATATCTTCCATTCTGGCAACGAGAGCAAGTGTTTCTTCAAAATCAATTCCTTCTACTTGTGCATATCCTTTGCAGACTAATCTTGCCTTATTCTTGGTAACTTGTCCGTCTTCATTCAATTTGTTTCTGAAGACCCATTTAGTTCCAATAACATTTATCCTTTGGTTGTGGAACCATTTCCCAAGTGTCGTTTTTCTCAATTTGATCCAGTTCTTCATTCATAGCTGCTACCCAGTGTTCATCTTGACTAGCTTCCTCAAAATCGCAAGGCTCAAAATTTACTAAAAGAGCAAGGTGGGCTTGCTTTGATGAACAAAGCTGTCGACTTCCTCTGGTTATAATTCCTTCATTTATGTTTCCAATTATTTGATTTGAAGGATGATTCTTTTGACACCAATCTTTTAAAACTTTCGGAGAAGTTTTTTGTACATCTTGCTGATCATTTATTATTTCCTCTTGGTTGAATGTTGTTTCCTTATTTGATTGGTCTTATTTTGGAGCTTCTTCTTCATCCTTCACAGATTCTACCTCAAGCCCCTCAGAGACAATCTCATTGTTACCCTTTAGAACATAGTCTTCGTCAAAAGTAACATATATGCTTTCAAATATTTGTTTTCGCTTCAAATTGTAGCATCTATAAGCCTTTCTTTTGTGTGAATAACGAACAAAATTACCTTTGTCAACACGGGAGACGAACTTGCCGAATTTTTGGTCTTCTTTTTCGATGTAGCATTTACTTCCAAATATTTTGAAGTATTTGGCGTTAGCTGGTCTTCCCTTCCATAGTTCGTCCATAGTCATGTAACAATTGTTCCTGAGAAGATCTCTGTTTATAATGAATATGACTATATCAATTGCTTGAACCATAATTTATCATCCAATTTTGAGTCATTTAACATTGTTCTAGCCATATACTGTACGGTTCTGTTTTTTCTTTCAACGAATCCATTCTATTGTGATGTTCTAGCTATTGAGATTTTTTTTTTTTTAATTCCATTTTCATCACAGTATTGCTGAAATGCTTTGGATATGAATTCTTCGCCATTATTTGATCTTAGACATTTGATCTTCAAATCAATTTCATTTTCGACCAATTCCTTGTAGATTTTGAAACATTCAAATGCCTCAATTTTTTTCTTTAAGAAATTGACAACTGTCATCTGGTGTAATCATATATCATTAGCATAATGTATAATTCACCGTCTAAACCTTTTGTTCTCGTAGGACCACATAGATCAGTATGTATTAATTCCAATAGACATGACACAAAGTGTTCCTTTGTCTTGAACTCAACTTTTGTCTGTTTGTCATGCCGATAAGATTCACATATTGTATTGCTAATCTTTGAAATTTTAGGCATTTCTCTTACTACTTCCTTTTTCTGATCTTGACCAAATTGTCTAAATTTATATGTCCCATTCGTTTGTGCCATAACCAACTTTCATCTTCTTTTTCCAAAAAACACCCTTTAGGTGTTTCATAAAAAATGTATATGTCATTTGGAGCTCTACTTGCTGTAGCCACAACTTTTCCAAATTTGTATTTCATGATTTCACATTTCTTAGATATCATTTTGTTAGAGAGTAGGTCACTGAAAAGAATATGAATCTTGAATATGTTGTCACAAAGGAACAAATTTCTGACATCTTTACCAAACCATTACCTCGTGAAGCATTTGAGTATCTTCGCCAAAAGCTTGGGATTCTCCCAAGTTCTCATTAGACTCTTTCTCTTATCTAACTAAGTAGAAAGAGGGAGTGGAGGTGTGTACAAGACCGCATGATGACAATTTATCAGGGGGAGTTAACCTTTTCCATTGATGACAAAGGGGGAGAGAAGACGATAGGGAGAGGTGTCATGATCATAGGGGGAGTACTAGTGGAGAAAAATTCTATCTAGGTGGTTGCCTTGTTTCATGGTTAAGTAAAAAACAAGTTTTCAATCTCGCTATCCACAATGGAAGCAGAATATATTGCGGCAACAACTTGTTGTACTCAAGTTCTTTGGATGAAGCAAACTTGGGAAGATCTTTAAGTCAAGTTTGATGAGCCTATTCCCATCTCTTGCGATAATACCAGTGCCATCAATATCTCCAAGAATCCTATGATGCATTCCAAAACCAAGCACATTCCGATCAAATATCATTTCATTAGAGAACATGTCGCCAAAAAATTACAGAGGTCTTCTCACAAGATAGTTTGTTGAAAAGTGCTTGCATGAGGAGGATATGAGGGTCACAATTTATAGAAATGCTTAGGTTGAGATGGTCTTAAACAAGTGAATGTTGGACGGATTTTAGGAGCTTAAAACATTATTAATTATTGACTATTCAATGACCACAACCAATGATGAGTGCCATGCCACAAACCCATGGGGTTTTAGCCCACTAACAAGGGTTACTAACTTCAAACATGAATATCTCTCAAACTGTGAAGAATTACGTGGCATGCCATATATCAACGAAAACATATAGATGAGTAGAATCCATCTAGAATACCCTTGACTTAGAATAGGATGAGTTGTCAAGTCAAAGTTCCCATGCAAGGTCGTGGTAGCCCATGGTGCTGCTTGGATCGACATCAATGACAACCACTGATCAAAAACTTATTTCAGGCTTGACATGGAGTATGGCACCATTGACGTGTGGTAGGTGAGGTGGATACCTTTTAGGAGTTCACACCAAGCCCTTGGTAGGTAAGGTTCATTGGAGCACTAATGCCATCATGCCTGGAATTCCCTATCCGAGAATGGGGAATGTAGATGGGCAAGGAACTCCTTGGAGTTAGATTGGCTCAATATCAAGAGGGGTAGCACCATAGGGTGCCTTAATAAAGCATCGAAATTGGCACTGAGAACTGATAATAACCTGGAGGCCTAGACAATCTTTGAGACAAAGCCATGGTCGAAATGACTAGCTTAGGAAATCCATGGCAAGGTCAAGACTTTCTCTTACGATAATCCTAAATATTGTTGTTTGGTGCATTGCTTAAGGCATGGTCAAGAGCCCTTCATTGAGCCATGGCGGAGATTAGGTGCTAGTTCAATGCGATGTAGAGAGGAATGCCATAAACTTATAGCACATTCTAGCTAAACCTAATCCTACCTTTGGAAGGTAACCCTAGACATGGAGGCCCCCCATTCGCAAAACCAAATATACCTAAAGCGATTGGTCATGAGAGTTTTGACATGGCCTGGAGGTGGAACCTGGAAGGGTTACCCTAGGAGATTGTTATGGGAAGTAATGGCGACCATCTAGGATGAAGCTAAATAGGATGAGTTGGCGGACACTCTAGCCCGAAAGTTCTGTGATTGGCTAGAGGTGGACCCTCATGACAGGTCGGCCCATTTAGGTTCACCCCAAAACATTTGCTAGGATGCAGACATGGAAAAGGGCTAGGTTAATGCACCAGATGAATTGGGTAGGTTGATGTGTGCCTGGAAGTAAATCCATTGGCCAGAAGGGTGACCCACTGGCCAGGTGGCTCAAAATTTTTACCCCAGTAGAACTTTGGAGTGGAAGAATCAAGTGTGTTGAGTAAGGTTTGCAGGATGACTTAAGATGGTTGTGTGATTGCGCCAAAACCACTATTGTGGCACTATTGGTTGTGATTTGGCTCACCTGCCAAGTAAGCCCAATGAGTTTAACCAAAAAGAATAAAACAAGAAACCATAATAAGCGTTAGGAGGAGACTAGCGAGATGATGTAAGTTTTACCACGCTGGTGAAGTGCTTACTTGATTGGTGGAGAAGGGTCCCACCGGCTAGGTCAATCTAACGTTGTGACCCCGGAAGGATAGAGGGATGCAACAAGAGGAGGAGTCAGTATGAAGGTAGTAGGATGACGTGGGGTAGTTCATGGTGAAAAGTCAAAGTGGAAGGGCGGACCAACGAGGAGGCGGTGGGCCAACCCCACCATCCTCGCAAGCTTAGAACAAAGGCCCCGACTGTAGCTAAAGTGTGCACTTGGGGAAATTTTTGGGAGAAAATAAGCGAAGTAGAGTGTCTAGTGGGACCCACCCTTAAGGCATAAAGGCATTGTGTTTAAAGGCATCGAGCCGCAGTGGAGAGTGGAGGTTGTTGCATTCGGCAGGGCCAATAAATACAAATATAATTATATAGAGCATGCATATATATATATATATATGTATAAGAACATAGATTACAAGCTCTAAGTTGTGAGACTCTTATGATGAGTCGAGCAGCCAAAACAAAGAGAAGACTACCTAAAGAAAAATGTTTATTCCATTCCTTTAACTGGATTTGAGGGATTGGGCATGTTACAAAGTGGTATTAGAGCATCCAGCTTCAACTCTTTGACTAGATGGGGCTTCATCATGAACCAATGATGATTTATGAAACATTGCTAAGTAACTACTTAGGTGTTAAAAGTCAGTCTAAACTATTGAACTCCATGCTTGATTGATGTAATGAGTGATGCTTTGATAATTACCACGTGTTATTTTGAGTTGTTTGGTTGCCGACAGACAAAACGCAATGAGTAGGATCATGGCAAAAAAAAATGTTGTTTACCATTAATTATCATAATATGATTGCAGGATTGAATGATTTATGCATATGATTGGTGAATATGTTGGCACTCTAACATGGTTGTTTTGTCATAGAAGATATCTCCATCAAAAACCCATGAATGCAAGGTTCATGGTTGTGATTATTTGTTTAGTTATTTATCATGAAATGTATAACAATGTGTGTGGATGATAACACATCATAAGCAACATAACACAAATGAAATACAACAATGAGGACTAGAATGGTTGAATAATTCAGCAGAGAGAAATAGTACAAAAATCTGATTTGCATTAGCAGCAGTGAACCCTAGATCAACCCTAAACTAGGGCAGACAATATCTTGCAAACCGACTGTCGGATCGGCTTGATTGCTTCACCAAAAAATGCGGCCTTCTGAGGAGAGTCAGTTCCACCTACAACGTAGTTTTGAGAGAGAGTCTGATGGTCAATGCTGGTCAAAGTTCCAATCTGCAGTTGTAGCCCTAAATCTGCGTCCTTCCTTCCACACATGTGAGAGAAGAGTCTCTTTCTGCACAGTAGGAGAAGAGCCTCTTTTCTGTGCAGGAGAGAGAGAGAGAGAGATGTGATGTGAGTGAGTGTGCAAACGAGGAAAAGACCTCCTGTATTTATATACAAATGTTGATGATGAATAGATGTGACTGTTGGGCTTCTGAGCCTACATGAGTTGCTGGTCGACTTGATAATTATTCCATAATCAAAATAAATTCATATCTCCATAAATAATTATCGGAATCAATGATCTTTAGATCAATCCTACAGCTCTCGATGAGAGGAATCTAATAAAAATATTATCAGCCATGAATAAGATGTCTCACATGGAGTTTGGCCCTAGTTTCCAATTTTAACACTCCCTCTCAAGTAGAGAGAACTCCATCTGCAATTCGTCTGTCGGTCGTTACCATTCAACCATCAAATGCACTACACTGTATAGCTTGACCCCTACTCTACTTTGCTCTATTCTGTCCTGCTCTGCTCTGTTCTGTTTTGCCCTATTCTGATCTGCTCTACTTTGCTCTGTTTTGCTCTGCTCTGCTTTGTCCGAATTATGAAGAAGAAGAAATGATCGAGGATGTATCATACCATCCTCCACTGACTCAAGGTCAGTCTTAGAGTGTGTACCACTTGTCCCAGACCAGTCCTCAATCGACCCGAAGTCAATGTCATAGTGGGTAAAACTCCTACCACTAGTCCCAGACTAGCATCATTGATCCCAGATCAATGTAGGTCATCCTAGCATAGGGCGTACGGTAGATACAGTGGTGCGTCCATTGGTACTACTATGGTCCCTATCCTCATTTCCCTGCTCATTGATCAGATGAAAGGTACTTTCCATGAGTCCCAGATTGCATGGGTAGGATGCCTCGACAGGAGAACTAATCAACTTGTCCATAGGAGAGCGAATCATCTTGTCCAGTGGATGCCATAGAGAACTAATCATCCTGGCCCACAGGAGAGCGAATCATCCCGTTCCACAATCGCCATGGAGAACACATCATCCTGTTCCAAAATCGCCATGGAGAACACATCATGTAGGCCTCACAAGAGAACTAATAATCTTGCTACACAATCCTCGTTGAGAACACATCATCTAGACCTCACAAGAGAACTAATCATCCTGCTACATAATCATCATGGAGAACACATCATCTAGACCTCACAGGGGAACTAATCATCCTACTACATAGTTGTCATGGAGAACACATCATCTAGACCTCACAGGAGAACTAATCATCCTGTTACATATTCGTCATGGAGAACACATCATCCAAACCTCACAGGAGAACTAATCATCCTGCTACATAGTCGTCATGGAGAACACATCATCCAGACCTCACAGGAGAAATAATCATCTTGCTACATAGTTGGCACAGGGTGTCATAGGGAAAGTTTTGATTCTTTTACCCTGTACATATACACCACCAAGGGATGGTGAGTCACCCTGTGGTCATATGTCACTCCAAGAAGTACCCCGCGCTCCCTTGGAGCTCTGAGAGCTCCATACATCATAAAGAACCCTCATTAGAGGGTTTCTGAATGACACCAAGTCATTCTCGGAAAGTAAAAAATTTGACCTTTCTTAGGGGCTTTGTCAAAATGTCGGCGACCTGTTCATCTATACCGATATGTTGGAGCCTTATAGCTCCCCGCTGCACCATATCTCGAATATAGTGGTACCTGATATTGATATTCTTGGAGCGATCATGAAATAAAAGATTCTTTGATAAACGAATCCCACTCTGGTTATCACACAGAATAATGGTGGTATCCAATGTAAATCCAAACAGCTCACTGAAGAGCTTTTGTAACCAGATTGCCTCATAGGTGGCCATGCTAGCAGCAATATATTCTGCCTCAGTGGTACTCAAAGCCACCAACTTCTACATCCCGCTCATCTAGGATATTGAAGTAGATCCCAAGGAGATACATCACCCGGAAGTGCTCTTACGATCCACCACATTGCCTGCCCAATTAGCATCAGTGTACCCAAGTAGTCTCACATCTCCGGTAGTGTATCTTAACCCATAAGTAATTGTGCCATGAAGATATCTCAATAGATTCTTTGTACCAATCCAATGTATGTGGTGAGGTTCAACCATATGTTGACTCAACTTGTTGACTGTGAAGCATATATCTGGACGAGAGTTCACTAAGAACATTAATGCTCCGACGAGTTGACGATACTCGGTGGCATTTCGTAAAATAGGTCCAGCAGCGCTACCGCTTAACTTCTTAAATTCAAGCTCCATCGGGATAGTAATAGGCTTGCAGTCCACCATACAGAATCTTTCCAATATCTTCACCACATATTTTCCTTGAGATAGGAAAATTTCCCTTGGCTTCTACCAGACTTCAAGTCCTAGGAAATAGTGCATCAGTCCTAGGTCCTTCATTTCAAATTCAAAAGCCAACTCCCTCTTACATTTTTGAATGAGAGGGTCTGCACTTGTTAGAAAGAGGTCATCCACATACAACACCAGTATGAGAGGTTTGTCATCTTCAACCTTAAAGTAAGGGTTAGGATCAGATTCACTCCTAGTGAATCCCAACTTCATCAAGTAGCTATCGATCCTCTCATACCATGCTCAGGGTGCTTGCTTCAACCCATAGAGAGCCTTCTTTAACCTGCATACATGAGATTTTCGATCATAAATCTCAAATCCTTCGGGTTGTTCCACGTAGACCTCTTCTTTGATCGAACCATGCAAGAGCGCAGTCTTGACATCCATCTGATGTAGGTTCCATCCTTGTGAAGCCGCAAGGGCTATGATCGAGCAAATGGTGGTATATCTGGCAACAAGTGCAAATATCTCGTCATATCTATACCTTCCTTCTGGGAGAAGCCACAAGCGACAAAACGAGCCTTATAATTTTCCGTACTTCCATCTGCTGCGTGCTTTATCTTGTAAAGCCATTTAGAAGTGACAACTGTCTTGTCCTGGGGTCTGGTAAGTACTTCCCAGACATCATTCTTCATAATAGACTCATATTCTTCGGTCATAGCATCCTTTCATACTTGATACTTGATGGCATCTGAGAATGATGAAGGTTCATTTTGTATGATCGTGCTCATCATTGTCAGGTATCCTTGATACTTGTTAGCTTTCTTACTTTCACGGAAGGTTCCTCGGGGTGCGGTGTGTCCTTCAGCATCATCGAGTAGCCCCTTAAGCCAAGAGGGCCTCTTTCTAGAAGAGGAAGGCTTAGGTGGATCAATAGGATCCATGGGTTCATCCACATCGGGCATTGTTACATCATCTTTTTCTTTTGGTTCCCTGGTGTTAGCTTCTTGAGAGCTCCTTAAAGTAGGAAGATTGTTCACCTTGCTGAGAGCCATATCTTCATCAAAGGTGACATCATGACTAATCACAACTTCCCTTTGACCGGCTACATAGATTCTATAGCCCTTAATATTTTCACCATAGCCCATGAAGATTCCTTTCATTCCAGATGCACTCAATTTATTCCTTTTCTCTTTCGGCACATGAAAATATACAGGGCTTCCAAAAATTCTAAAATGAGATACGTCAGGTTTCTTACCGGTGAACATTTCTTCAAGAGTCTTGGAACCCAATGCTTGATGAGGGCATCGATTTTGTACATATATGGCGGGGCTTGCAGCTTCGGCCCATAGAAACTTCAGAAGTCTTAGATCATGGAGCATGTCATAGACAACTTCCACAATCGTACGGTTCTTCCTTTCCGCCACACCATTTTATTCAGGAGTATATGGTGTAGTAGTCTCCCTCTTAATGCTAGCCTCTTTACAAAAGTCATGAAACTCGTTAGATTCATATTCAGTCCCATTATCAGTCCTTAAGATCTTGATCTTCTTTTCGGTTTGATTCTCGATCAAGGCTTGAGATGTGTCACAAGACATGACACCTAGTCGACTTCCTCTGACCTGATATAATGAATCAACTCGAAACCCAAGAGTGAAGGCATTTTTAACATTGCTTTTCCATACACGTACCTTGCCATCGCTGAAGGTCACCTTGTAGCCTTTGTCTTCCATTGCCGAGATGGACACTACGTTCTTTTTGAGGTCAGGTACATATAATACATCTTGTAAGTGGATTGTATTACCTTGATTCAATTTAAGAGAGACATTGCCTACACCTTTCACGGGATATTTCATATTATCTCCAAGGACAATTTCCAGGTTAGTTTCTTTCTCTATCAGATTATGGAGAATTTCTTTGTAACCAGTGAAGTGCCTTGAGGTACCACTATCAATAAGCCAATTTCCCCACGAGTCCGGAGGACAGAGGTAGATAGAGCAGTTGGTAGATAATATTCATCCTGTATATTGTCAATAGTGTTAGATTCATACCTGAAATTTCTAGCCTTCTTGAATGGTTGTCCTCTTCCTTGATTTCCAACACTCCTTTTACCTCTGTTATTAAATTTTCCATTCCTTTGATTGCCATGAGAGGGATTTTGATCGTTGTCCTGGTGAGAGTTCCTTCTATCAGGGCAAACCATTGCATAGTCACCTGCTTTATCACAAATGTAACATTGTCATTTTCTTCCACCCCAAGGTCCGACCTTTCTTTTTGATCTAGTCCCGAAATTATTTCTTTTCTTAGCATGAGAAGAAAAGACAGTAGGAGGACCTTTAGGCATGGGCATTTATTGCTCTTCTATCCTTGTTTCTTCTTGAATGCATCTTTCCATTAATTCCTCGAAACTAGGAATTACATTATTGTTGAGAAGGGTAGTCCTGAACACATATCATTCAGATGGTAATCCTCCAAGAGTTGTGAGTTCGATTTCCCTATCAGTAATAATCTCCCCAATAGATATGGCTCTTAGTTGACCAAGGGGGAGGGAATCACTCCCTAGACTGGATGGATACCTTGAGAAGCCTGAGGGTTGAGGTGAGAAGCTTTAAGGTTGATAGTGAGAGGCTGGTAAGAGCCCAAGAAAGGCAAGCAAAGATCAATCATGTAGTCATCCTACAAAGTCTCTCAGATTGGTAGAGGAAAAGGAAATCTGAGATGAGAGTCAGTCGTAGAGACAGGAAGAGCCTTCATTACTCAGAATAAAACACCATCAAAGCAAGTGATGGCAAGTCTAGGAAAAGGCACATGCGATGAAGTGAGGATATTGTTCCAGGAGATGTACCTTTGAGCCCTCCAAGGGGAGGAACTAGCACACGAGCGCATCACTCTAGAAGACCATCTAGTTTTTCTGCCCTGAGGCACCATTATTCTCACCATTACCATCATCATCATTTAGGAATCAAAGGAAATGATCATATTCCTAAAGAATTTAAGAAGGCTAATCCCCCCACATTTGATGGAGATATGAAGAAAGAAGAGGACATAGAAGCTTGGCTTCTAGGAATGAAGAATTTTTTTAGAATACATGACTATTATGAGAATATGAAAGCTAGAGTCACCACCTATAACTTAAAAGGAAAAACTGACATATGGTGGGAGGACTTGAAGAAAATTAGAGCCATTGTGGTGAAGGAATTGACTTGGGATGAGTTTGAAAATTTCTTTAAAGAACAATACTTGCCTGAACGTTATTATGATGTAAGGAAAAAGAGTTATATGAACTCAAAATGGGTCAGTTAACCAGTGATGATTATGTCACCAAGTTTTTGGAACTATCGAGGTACATTTCATATATCAAATATGCAAAAGCCAAAATTCAAAGATTCATCAGTGGGTTGCTTATGGCATTCAGAGATAAAATTGGGTTTTTGGAACCCCAAACCATGGAAGGTGCTATCAAGAAGCTATAACACTACTATGAGTAGGAAAAACACAAACCTAATATCAAAAGTAATTGGAAGGCCAAAAGAAACATTGGACATAAGAAGAATTAGCCCAAAGGCTCAGAAAGAAAAAAATGTAAGTACCCAGCTCATGCAAGACAGTCTCAACAAAAACTCAATGTTTCTAATAAAACAAATGTGCAACAACCGATGTTAGCACAACCCAAGTTTGAAGGGTGAGAGCCAGAAGATCAACTTGTCATTAATAAAAGAAATATTACAAGTATGCTGTTACAAACTCAAAGTTAGAGTATTTCTCATGTAAACTTAACAACTCTTAACAACCATAGCTTTCACAACCCACAACTCTACTTTGTACAATTTGTCAATAATACAACTCCTAGAATTACGACATTATCTACCCTTAATTACATGTTGGTTTTCAGAATGAAAAAAAATGTTAAAAAATAACAGTGTGTCAATTGAGATACTGATTCACCATTGCATCTAGTATTAAAGGATAGTGCTGCCATCTTTGATAACATCGTTCAGTGAATCACCATCCTGGTCGTTCTCTCTTTAAATTTGCAGAAATAACTGAATTAACAAGCCACTTAGGTAATAATCCCCTATGACTATGCTTCATTAATCACTAATCCATAAAGACATGACGAGAGGTATACTTGTGCATTTTAAGATATCAATTAACCACTATTGGTGTAAAATGGATACAAAGAATAGGGTAAAAGGGTGATTAAAAGTATGCAAATCTAGACACCAACATCTCCCCCTAACTGGCCTTACTGCATGTCCTCTCACAGTTCGTTACATGCACAAGTCTAAGTTAGAGCTACGATGATCAATGTGAAGCTGTGCAAGATCTTATTTTTTAGACATCTCTGTTCTCGAAGGCTTATACCCATCTGTTTGGATGACTTCTTTCCACCAATCCTCGCTTACCTTGTAAGATGGAGTGTACTGATCAGTTTGCAGTCGGATGATGGGAAATTAAAACCTCAACTCCATCCATCAGGCCCCATGAAGCTAGATACACACAATATACCGAGGTACCCTGTTTAGATCCCCAACAAAATTAGGGGCCCCAAAAGGCTCATGTATCCTGACAGTTGATGATGAGAGGATCCACCGTTGTTGGAAACTATCCCGAGCCTCCTCCTGACAAGTGAAGATCTGTTTTGTGCATATATCAATGCACCATTTCTAATTTTCCAACATCATTTCTTTCTGTCCCTCGATCTCGAAGAGGGTTTCATGTTTGTTGTAAACATTCACAGACTGAAAATTCTCCATCCGCATGACAAGTGGCCTATTTGCCTGATTTTCTTCAAACATGTTAAAGGCCTTTTTCCATTTAACTTGGTTGAATATGTAGGAGGTAAAGGCTCTCAGTTGAATGTCTCCTACATATGGCACTGGGTTAAATGATTGATCATTTCCCAGGAAGTAGTCATGCATGTACAACTCGCACATCAAATGCTGATCCAAATTATTGTGGCATCTCATGATGCGCAGAAACTGCATTGAATCTTCCATATCATGACTGAGCTCCTGGCAGACACTTTCTAAACAAAATATTATATATTGTTAATGAAGGAACAAGGTGTAGCTATGAGCAAGGGGTGACATGCCATTTCCTGCTATGCCAAGGTAAACATCTCTTCCTTTCAGCCTTTAATAACTTCACCTGTTCTTCCAATCCCTTAATTCACTTCTATTGTTTCTCCTGCTTTCTCTTTTCCTTTTCTATCTGTTCTATGTAGCCAAAGATTGTTTTTGCAGTTTTCTCTCGAGTTTTCGTTATTCCTTCTCGGCAGGCTTTTAAGGAATGGTCCCTCGTTGAAAGCGAGCTACTGTAGCTTTCCACTTCTGAATTTCTGCAGACATGAAAAACACTCGCACCTCGATCATATGAAAGAGCGACTCAATCTATGTAGTTGCTAAAGATGTTAGCCTTTCTTCGGTCTGTGTTGCCACTGAAACAGTTTCAGGCCCGGGATTCGCAACGTTTTTCTTGTGTTTTCTCACTTTTCTTCGTAAGCGCCACAATTGTTTCCTCAATTTCATGATTTCTATTTTCAACTGCATATTATGTCTAAATTGTGCCTGATATCTTTCCTTAAGAGGGGGTATCCTTCTCGCACATTGCTTGATAAACTCTTGTTTCACAGGTACTTCCACAGGTCTCACAACTAGTCTAGGGCTTGGCAGGTTGACGTTGACAAAATTGTCAACCGGTTCTTGTTTTACTCGAATTTCTTTTGTTTGTTCCTCGACTCGGGGAACAATCCCGCCATCTCCTTCTTCAGGTCTCAGGACCTCTATGTCTTTCCTTTGCACTTCTAGATTCACTGCAGGGTCGTGTGGGGTAGTGTCTTTGACAACCTCCTCTTGTAGTTTCTCTGCTGCTTGACCATCCTCTTCCACCTGTATAGGAATATTTCCTAGCCCTTGCCGGTTAGTTTTGTCAGCAACATTCTCTTCCATTTGCTTGAGAATGGTTTCTAACCCTTTCGTGTTAGTCTGATCAGTAGTATCCTCTCCCATCTGCTCAAGAATGGTTTCTAACCCTTGTGAGTTAGTCTTGTCAGTAACATCCTCCTCCATTTGCTCAAAAATAGTTTATAACCCTTGTGGGTTTTTCTGATTAGCAACATCCTCTTCCATATTCTCATGAATTGTTTCTAACCCTTGCGGGTTAGTCTTATTAGCAACATCCTCCTCCATCTACTCAGGAATAGTTTCTAACCCTTGCGGGTTAGTTTGATCAACATCATCCTCTTCCATCTTCTTAGGAATGGTCTCTGTAGAAGTAGTACCATATGTAACTTCTTCATTTTTTTCCTTCGGTCAACACTGGTTCTTGTGTGACAGTGCCGACCTCCGCCCCTTCAATTTGCTCAATTCTTTCACCAATTGACACTGGTTTTTGAATAATCATGTTGATAATGGTGTCCTTAGCTTTCCCAAGAAATTTAGGATTGGGGGAGAAGCTTCTTCTTTCTCCATGCATCTAGAGGAACAAGTTTTCCTTGCCCCTCTTGGAAAAGATGCAAGAAAAGGAGAACAAGTAATAATTTCATCAATTTTCATTCTCTCAATGCCTGCTGACGCAAGCCCTCCTTCCTCTTCTTCTATGTTCATCGACTTTTCTATGCTCCCTTTTTCTCTTCCTACCTGTGCTTCTTCCAAGTTGTCCTTCTGCCCAGTAACTGAAACTGTCTTTTGTGGAGTGGTGTCAACTGTGGCCCTTGCTTCCCCCAAAGGTTCCACATTCATTTGAACAGGTGGTGCTGGTTCTTGTGTGACAACACCACCCACATTTTCAACCACAAGTTCTTCAACTATTTTAACAGGTGGTGCTAGTTCTTGTGTGTCAACACCACCTACATTTCCGATAAGAAGTTCTTCAATTTCTTGGACAAGTGGTGTTGGTTCTTGTGTAACAACACCATCTACATTCTCAACCAAAAGTTCTTCAATTGTTTGAACGGGTGGTGATTCTCCTCTTAGTTTGGTAGTCGATGCTGGTTCTTGTGAAGCAGTGTCGAATGAAATTTATTCTATCTCCATTGCATATATCTCTATTGGGCCAACAGACGACGCTAGAACAACATTGTGTGTGGCCTCTTCTTCCACTGCTACATCTTCTTCCTCCTCCCTTGCAGCCATCATTCCCGCAAGTTCTTCCTACGCCAACTTGGTGAATTATGGCCGAGCCATAGAGGTTCGAGATAGAGCATGCAACAACAATAATCTAACCAACCCATGATTTGTGAGAACCACTAATGGTTGTTGAGACTGTCAGGCATATTGCACCATTAAGTGGAGGCTGCTCCATAGGAAGTATGGCATGTCTAAAGCATGAACCTGTGCATGCAGAAAACTTTACGGAAACTCCAGCAGAGGAGACTTCTGAGAGAACCATTTCTGAACTCCTCGTTTTAATCCACTGGAAATTGAAATAGCTTCCTCCGTGACATAAATATCCATCCCACGAACTCTAGAATTATTTCCTTCCAGGTTTAACACAAATTCCACTACGATGGCTTCATTAAATCCTTGTAGCCTCTCAAAATACACATGCCACCCTGAATCCAAGAAGACTTGCTAAACATCTGCATTGCGTCAAAATTACTCTGTACTCTTTGGTTTGTGTCTCACAGTCTGTCCACCCATTCTAGAATGGCTCTGTAACAACACCTCAGAGTAACAACAAACCATCGAGAAGGAGTACCGGCAGGTAGATTTGTAGTGAGAGTTGTGATAGCGATGGGGTGCAGTGAAAGTGAAAATTGGGAGGATAATGGTGAAATATGGAAAAATCATGGAGGATAATGGATGATAATGGAAGGTAATAATGGTAATTACTTCGCAGTGTTGGAAAGGACTGTTCATTAGTACAACAATACTAACTTCAAGTCTCGATGCATATGGATATCATGCGAAGTATGGTGGAAAATTGTGGAGTGAATTCGCTTAACACAAGGTTTAATAAAAATAGTAATAAGTCATTGTTATAGCATGTTTTCATTTATTATAGTGTCTCCCTGCAATTAAGGGATGACTATTTGTGGTCATATCGAGTCATGTCACATGAATTATTAATCAAATCCACAAAGTCGTTCGGTGTTGTACTTGGAGGCTTACCTTGACAGAGTAACAACAGTGGAGGAGTAGCAACATCGGAGGGAGTAACAACACCTATTGAACACTTAGTCGAAATCGCAACAGAGTAACAACACCAGAGGAGTAACAACACCAGCTGCCGGAGTAAAAACATCGGAGGAGTAACATCACTGAAGGAGTAATAACACTGAAATACTTAGACGAAATCGTGACAGAGTTACATATGAACAACACTGGAGGAGTAATAGCACCAGAATAATTAGAAGAAATCATCATCGCCATGGAGTAACAACACTGGAGGAGTAACAACACCAGAGGAGTAACAACACCAGTGAAGTACTTAGTCAAAATCACCATGGTCAGAGTAACGAAAACAGAGAACTAACAACACTAGTGAAGTAATTAGACAAAATTGCCATCACCAGAGTAATAGCACCGGAGGAGTAACATCACTAGTGAATTACTTAGACAAAATTTCCATCATCAGAGTAGCAACACCGGAGGAGTAACAATGTCAGTGAGGTACTTGCAAGAAAAAGATTGATATAGTAACAACATTATATAGATATATATATATATAATATATAATATATATATAATATATATATTTTAAATCAGGGGTGTAGGGGAGGAATTACCTGCACTAATAACTTCAAAACCGAAGTTATCAGAGAGATATTTAATAAAGGAGTCTCTTGAAGCTAGACAATGATATAATTTGAGGCGATGTCCCTCCACGATCAAAGCAGTATGTGCCTCATCACTTGTGATAATTCTAAAAATCCCATTATCGAACATCGTGTCAACTTCATATGGTCCCATCCACCTGGAGCAGAGTTTTCCCTTAAAATCCTTGAACCAAGAATCATAGAGTAATGCCCAATCTCCTCTTTGAAACACATTTTTATTAATGAATTTATTGTGCCATTTAGTTCGATGCTGCAAAATTGCAACAATATTCTAGACAACTACCAAACAAGTTTCATCCAACTCATTCAACTATTCCAGTCAGTTTTTCTGGGCTTCTGAAATATCTAAACCTATTTCAAGGGTTATCCCAAGCGTCTTAATTTCAAATTCCACTGGAAAAAAGGGGATTTCCCATAGAAAATCTCATATGGTGAAAACCATGTTGTGTTCCGCCATGTTGTTCTATACGCGCACGGTGCCTTGGGATGTTTTTCAGCCCAATTCCAGTGATGGTTCGCTACAGTCTTTGTAAGAATATTCTCTAGTACCTTGTTTGTGCTTTCAACTTGACCATTTGCCTGAGGGTGATATGGAGATGTTACCCTATGCTTGATTCCATATTTCTTCATGAGTCTTTCTATTAGATGTGATGTAAACTGTGCCCCTCCATCTAAAACTATCTCTCTAGGAGCTCCGTACCATGCACTAATTTCTTCAAATAAAAAGTCTGAGACAACCTGTTCCGTTGCTTTCACAACAACCTTGGCCTCTACCCACTTTGTTACGTAATTCGTGCAAACTAGAATGTGAAATTTATGTTGTGAAGGATTGCCCAACGAAATCAATAGCCCATTTTTCGAAGGGCTCAAGAGCTAGTTGGGGCTGTAACAACTTTTCATCTGCCCGACAAGGCTGACCCATCCACTGGCAACTATCGCACCCTCTAACATATTTCCTTGCATCACGAAAAATAGAAGACCAATAGTATCCCATTTGTAACACCTTATGACCTGTCCACTTATCTATAAAATGTTCCCCATAGGAGTCATCATGAGTAGCTTTCAAGACATCATAGATGCCATCTCCACTTATGCAACACCTGATTTTCCAATCAGATCATGTGTAAAAGAGATATCCCTCTATCCATGAATAACAAGCACTGTGATGGATAATCCTTCGTTGTTCTCTGTAAGACAAGTGTTGAGGCACCTTTCCTATAGCAAGAAAGTTAGCAATATCTGCATACCATGGAGTGTGAGTAGAAATTGCAGAAAGATGTTCATTTGGAAAACTATTCTATACAGGTGTACCTTCATCACTAGTATCCATTCTAGACAGGAAATCTGCGACTATGTTATCTTTCCCTGGTTTGTCTACAGTGGTAATATCAAACTCCTAAATTAACAGTAACCATATTGTAATGCGACCAGGGGTGATTGGTTTGTTCATCAGATACCTGATAGTTGTATGATCAATGTGCACGAAAGTAGGATACCCTATGATATAATGTCAAAATTTATTAACAACATAAATAATAGCCAAGAACTCCTTTTCAGTTACCGTATAATTTAATTAAGCAAGGATCAAATTCTTACTGACATAGTAAATTGCATACGACTTCTTGTCCTCTTGCTGCCCCAAAACCGCCCCTACTATTGTTTGAGAAGCATCAATAAAGATATGAAATGGGAGTTTCCAGTGAGGACAACATAATATTGGAGCCTTGTAGACAAGTTCTTTGATTTCTACAAAATCTGCTTCACATTCATCTGTCCACACAAATTCTGCGTCCTTAGGTAAAAATTGAAAAAGTGGGAATGCTATTTTAGAAAAAAATCTATGAAACACCTATAATAGCCAGCGTAACCAATAAAGTTGCATACTTGTGTCGGTGTCTTAAGGCGTAGGAAATTTTGAGATTACCTCTACCTTTGTAGGATCAACCTGAATTCCTACACCTGAAAGCAAGTGTCCCAACACTATCCCTTCTTTCATCATCATATGACATTTGACTGTACTTAGAGAAACATGTGTTTTCTTTCATCTTTCAAGTACTTTCTCTAATCTTTTCAAAACTTTTGTAAAGGAATCCCCATATGGGGTAAAGTCGTCCATATAAATCTCAACACTATCATTAACTAGATCAGAGAAAATTCCTAATAATGCCCTTTGAAAGGTAGCAGGTGCGTTACAGAGGTCAAATGGAAGGACTCGGTAGGCAAAGGTTACCCAAGGACAGGTGAAGGTGGTTTTGTCTTGATCCTCAAGTGCTACTTGTATCGGATTGTATCCGCTAAATCCATCCAGAAAGGAGAAAAACTCCTTCCTAGATAATGTATCAAGGACTTGGTCAATAAAGGGTAAGGGAAAATGGTCTTTCTGAGTTGCTTTGTTTAGTTCCCTGTAATCAACGCAGATCCTCCAATTTCCATTCTTCTTAGGAACAATGGCCAATGGGGAAACCCATTGACTGTCTGATATGGGATAAATAAAACCCACATCTAATAGCTTCTACACTTCATCTTTCACAATGTTTTTTAACGTAGGATTCATTCTTCTTTGTGGCTGCCTAATAGGTCGACATTCTTCTTTAGTGTATATATGATGAGTACATAAATCAATAGGCATGCCTTTCATATCAGTATAATCCCAAGCAAAAGCTTATTTATGCTCTTGAAGGACTTTTAGCAGCTATTTAGATTGGGAGTGTGAAAGTTCAAGATTAATATTCAATATTTTCCTTGGTTCAATTTCTATAGGAACATTATTACGAGGTACAATTTCATGAATGTTTTCTATTTCTGTTTCTGGTTCAATAACTTCCTGAACATTGAAGCTCATGACAATTTCTAACAATTGACAAGTTGAATTAGAAACGAAGTCAAGATTACTGAAAAGGTGCTAATGACATCGTCCTCCATTTCACTTTTAAAACATAGAGCCTCACTGATGGTAAGGATGGGTCTAATTGATTCATATTCAGATTCGGGCTCTTTGGTAGGTAGAGAATCTTGAATCAAGGTAAATATGGGTTTATTTTATGAACTTGGTTCTGCAGGGGGGTAAAGGATAAAGTTATTTGTAACTTCCCCATTGGATAGTATCATGTTTTTAGACCGAAATCCAATGTAATCATTTGCGGTTGTGAGCCAAGGTCTTCCTAAAATAAAAGGGTGCCCACTGGCTGGGGATTGGGTATTCAAAACCAAAAGGTCAATGTGGTATTGCCATGAGTCTACTGAAATAGTGGTATCTTCCAACTTCCCTACCCGTCTAATAGTAGACCGATCTGCTAATTCTAGGACGGTGGGAGTTGGTTTAATGTTCCATAGACCCAAGGTAATCAGGGTTGCATAGGTTATAACATTAATCACTGCCCCCAAATCTACCAGTACATTTGGGATATCCACCCCATTAATCTGCACTCTTAGAATCAGATTCCCAGGATCCCCGTATTTGATAGGTATAGATTTCCCCAACATTATATCTGATAATTTTCCCATAACATGAATAGTAAGTGGGTCCTCTAGTTTTCTACCAGGTTTCTTAGAGAAATATTTTTTAATTATCTTAGCATAAATCTGTATGTCCTTCATAGCCTGAAGTAACAAAATTTTAACGAATAAATTCTGCAATTCTCCCAAAAAATCCAATTTAGGATGAGGACTTTGTTTGCTCAAAGATAATCTTTCAGGATAGGGTGGACTAGTCTCACACTCTCTAGTAACAATAGTTTGTGAGGGGGTTTGTTGCTTTATAGGAACCTGTGTTGGCTCATTCCCTATCGTTCTTTGTTCTGGTTCTGAGACTTCATCATCAGTATGCTAAAAAATTATAGGTGAAGTCCAAGTATTGACCACCTAACCAGATCGAAGATTTAATTCATTACATTCCATAGTGGAAATACTATATGCAGGGAAGTTGAGTGTCTCAACCTGTTGAGTGTCTCAACCTATTGAGCCCCTCTGTTATTTGGATTTGGATTGGGTTGGACAAGCAATTGAGGATGAATATGAGGATTACTAGTGGACACATTAGCAGACACCTATAACTGTTGTTGTGGCGTAGGTTGGGAGAATTGTCTTGAAGGAGGAGGAGGAAGTCCATGCCAATTCTGGGACCATGAAGAATTTGGACTAGATTAAGAATACTAGGGTTACCAGGGCATTGGGTATTGGTAAGACTGCTACCAAGAAGGTGAAAAAGGTACAAAATACTGATCAAAATTCATATTATTAAAATACTGAGACGGTTCTTGAGGCATACCTTGATTCATATTCGGTGCCTGTGGTTGCCATGGTTTCCTTGATATCATAAAATAAAGTTGTTCTCCTTATTCATTCGTTCCCTAAAAGACTACCTTTGATCCAGGAAGAGACAAGCAAGTGCTTGTGGAATGACTCGGTTCACATATCGCACAAGTCTCCACAGAATTTAATGGACATTCCTTCAACGGGTGCTTCTTCTTGCATTGAGGGTAGAAAATAGGCATGATCTTCTCTTCTTCAATTTTCTTTTCGTTTGCCTGCAACACGTCTAGCTGCAATGATAATGTGCTCAGGATATCAGTTCTTAGGTTGTCCAGTAGATTCCTAATTTCAGCCTGTGTAATTCCACCGCTAGATGTTTTGAGAGTTTGAATTCCCTACCTTTATCTCACAACCCCTCGTGAACACTTGATGCATAATTCACAGATGGTATCAAATTCCTCCTTTGATATATATCCTTTCCCTACTATGTTCAATAGCTCCAGAGATTCCTCGCTTAGTGCCTTGAGAAAAATGATCTTCAAGGTATTCTTATACAAGTCACTGTGACCTGATCTCTGTGAACTATATTGAAAATGTTCCACAAAATCTTCCATATTCTCATACTCTTTTTGCATAATGTTAAAAATTTCTTCCTTTACATCCCGAGATTTGCAGTAGTCCTGATATTTCTCGAGGAAAATTGTCTTCATATCATCCCATGTAGCAATAGATTTTCCTCCCAAACCCGTAAACCATATTAAAGTTGTGCCTTTCAAAGTATTGAGAAATATCTTCAATTTTTGAGCATCATAAATGTAATCATACCCCTGAAAAACAACGTCAAATTCAAAAGAAATGTGTTTGGATCCTTAGAAGTAAGATCATGGAAATTGGGTAGTGTTGTCAAAGGAATAGGCTTCATAGATGCATCACCTTTGATATCTCCAATTGGAAATTCAATTGAAGAAGTCGCAGGAGCCATGAATATTTTCCAATACTCACTTGGAATTTCAACATGTTCTAGCTTTGGCTGTTCTATAACAGGTGATGGAAGTTGTTTAACAACACTCCCTTGATCAAATGGTGCCAAGAATTCCCTCAAATATTCTTCCTTTGAGCTTGCAATATGCAGTTCCTCAGATCCTTTGCTTGCTACTTCCTCTTCCCCGAATTGCACTTGTACTATTCGAGGAGGTTCTGGTTATGAAATTGACTGTCCGCCAGATCTTGTATGATATATTACCCTAGCAACAGCTCGTGACAATGCTTCAGACTCAGCCCTTGATATGATCTCTTGAATGTAAGTTTTTTTGCCCAAATCAACCCCTTTTCTTTTTGGGGGTCTCCCTTTGACCCTTATTGGTGTCTATTCTCATACAATTAGGAAATAAAAGGGAAACATTCAAACAAATTAAAATCTCAAGACCTGAAGCAGGATAAGAATTTCCTTCCCTAGGACAAGAGATTGGCCCCTAAAGAAAACAAAAGAAAGAAAATAAACAAATTACAAAAATCAAGCTCAGGACCTGAAATAGGGCGAAAAATAAAACTTTGCTTCCGAGGACGAGAGAGCAATACTTATGAAACCAAAACAAAGAAATCTAAAGCTCCATACTTGGATCAAGGCGATAAAAACTTCCTTCCTAGGATGAGAGAATAATCCTAAAAAAACAAGAAAAACAAGGAACCAAACAACCAAACGATCTAATACTCAGGAACTGGAGCAAGGTGTAAGCTTCCTTCTCCAGGATGAGAGGTCAATCCTATGTTCAATGCTGGTTGTACTTTCACGCCTTTGATAGCCTCCTCGACAACAACGCCAAAATGTTGGTTGAAGGTTGTCGAAAACACAGAGGCGCAAGAAAGTTGCAAGCTCAAGCAGATCCACTTGTGATGAAAGAAACTTTAGGGACTCAAGTTATGAGGTGATAGTGCCACATGAAGATTGTGTGAACACAGAGAACGAAATAGAGAAGGAGTTGCATGTGCTGAAGCAACAACTCAAGGAAGAATAGGAGTTACATAAATGAGAGAATGAGTTGCAGTAGGAATAGTTACAGCAACGGGTGCAACATGCACTCACGAATGAAACTGTGCCCATACAAGTTATAGATCCATCCCAGCAGTTGGCACAGAGCAGACATAGTGAGCAGTATTGTTGATCACATGCAAGGGAATTCATCAACATGCATGGAATTGTGTGTACGCATGCAATCTAACCCATTTGGCACACTCACTAAGGCAAAGATAAGAAGCAAGTTTGATTGGAGCTAAACATGTAGTTGACAGTTGACGCGCATGACCACCAGCACACATTGGAAGATCAACGCGAACACTATGCATCGGTGTGTTTCCAGTTCAGTCGCACCCAAGAAGACCATGCGCATGTTGGCAGATGAGTTGGATGGAGGAGCCATACCAATGCACCGGATGCAACAAAGGCAAGAGTTTGCTTCAACAAGATGTCACCATGGAGCGCATGCACACCATCACAGATGACCAAGTTTGGCATCAGCTCACCACCTTCACCATCACAAACATGTCAAAGAGTTGGTCTCACCACAACAGACCATGTTAATGATGTCTTGCATGGCTTACTCAAGCCATTTTGTCTCACATGAGCACATGTGCATTGTAATGTAACGTCTTGTCAAGTGGATGTTCAAGTGTCGATAGTTGGATGTAACAGTCATAGAGTAGATGAAGAGTCATGATGGTAGATGAACTGTCACAAAGGGGAATGTCAAGGGTCAACCCACCCTTTGCTATAAATAGAACCTCATAACTCATTGTAAAGGCTTTTGGTTAGCCAAGCTTTTGATAGGACTATCTTAGAGAGAGCTTGGACAGTATTGTAATGAGCCTTGGCTTCTCCACTATGTAGAGTTATTATATCTCTTTGGAGGAGCAGGCAGTTGTGGCTGTAACATTCCATTGTCGGAACTAGAGGTTGGACATGGATGTATTGTATGACTAGAACTTACACTTCTTAATATATCAAGATACAACATGTTTCTTGCATATGTTGTATTGCATCTTAACTATCTGTTTACTCTAAATGATACATGTATATGTTTTCTTATGCATGCATGTATAGCTATTTTTGTACATGTATGTATGAATCTTTCTTAAACGTGTTGTTGGTTTAACCATCACTATGGATTGCTGGCTAACTTTCCCTCCATGTTGTGATGCATCTTTGCTCATGTGTTCCCTTCTTAACTCCGTGCTATTACAGGTTTCCAAGGGGCACACTCATCTCAACCCTCGTGTGTTAGAACCTCTCATGCACCTTCCTTGGCTTGTTGTAGAAATCACACCCTTGCTACCAACAGAGACATCTTACTTTCTCTGTGCTAAATCGCGGTCAAGGCATTACCGTACGACCCATTACTGGGACTCCTACACCAAACGGTTTGAGGTCTAATTGGGACTTCTTACCGGGGAAATCCCCTTACGTGTTGGAAGGTCCAGCACCATCAATAGAAAGTAAGAACACAAATGCCTTATCTATAAGAATATGATCCCAAGATAGAAATAAAATAATTCCTCATATGGAAAATTTAATATCCATAGAGGTATGTTAGAGGTGTAAAAGAATACAAGACTCACATTGTAGATCCAAAAGTGTTGAAAAATGGAACACATCTAATGATTCTCTTTCTATAGAAGAAACAACCTCCTTAGATGAAGGAGGGGATGTGTAAACGGCTTCATTAAGCACACATGAAAATCATGAGGCATGGTTGGTCAACTCAAGTGTATATTTTCATATGATATCTTAGAGGAAATATTTTTTCAAGTATGAAAGGTATGGCAATGGTGACGTTTTTGTTAGGAGACGTATCGATAACTAGAATGATATGATAACCAAAATTCAAGTTTAAGCTCATAGATGAAAGGATTAGAACAATTCTCGTGGTTCTGCACATCTTAGGATTGGTCAAATATTTTATTTATGTAAGAAAGATGAGTGATGTACATGTAAAAATGTGTTTGGAAAAGAAACACTTAAGATGGTTCGAGGAACAATTCTATTACCGAGGGGAGTTAGTTTTGGAACTTGAAGAAGCCATTGGGAATCATTATTAGTGACAGGTGCAACAATTGCATTAATCCTAAGTGTGATTGAAGAAGGAAAAAAATCCCATAGTTTCTGGAGAGAATACTAATTGATAGCATCAAAGGCTAGGAAATATAGAGAGATGGGCCTTCAAGTACAACACGGTAAAGGTATGGTAAAAGGTATGTTTAATTTTTATCTGGAATTTCATTTCAATGAACATTTTTTATATGGGGAGGATAATTGGGTAATATTCTCCATTGGTTCTATGAGGGCAAAGGAAATATTATATTTGGCGCATAGTGATGTGTTTGAACTTATGTTGGTTCAATCTCTAGGTAAATTTGTGTACTAAATCTTATTTATTAATGACTTGTGGAGGAATAAATGGATTTATTTCCTTGGGAAGAAACCTAAAATCTTTGAAAATTTTAAAGAGTTTTAGGATCTTGTGGAAAATCAAATAGAGAAGAAAATTGAGATAAGGATGGATAACGATGGAGAATTATTCTGGGACTTATTTGTGGAATTATGTAAGAAGTACGATATAGCAAGGTAGAATATTAGTCCATACACATATTATTGGAATGGAGTTGCAAAGAGGATGAAACATCAATTGATGGAAAAATAAATGAGCATGCTTAGTGGTTCTTGTTTAGGACAAGAATTCTGAGCAAATGTAGTAGGTATTTTTTGTTACCTAGTAAATATACAACCTTCATCAATGTTGAATGACAAGACTCCACACAAGGTATGTACTAGAAATAAACCATCTCTTAAACATATCAGGGTATTTGGCTGTAATGCTTATGTACAAATTACAAAGGAAATATGAGTAATTTGGGTAATAAAGCTGAAAAGTGTATCTTTTTTGGATATAAAGATGTTTTGAAAGTGTTGTCAATGTGACAAACGCCCTCCAAAATTTTCCTACATTCAAATTTTGGAGCGTCCTTATGATTATTCCATCCTTCGTTTCAAGCCATTAATGCCATGACTCAGCCATATTATTTAATTGTTCAATTCTCCCTTTGGGAATTCTAAAGTGTTGAAGTCCTTTCTTTCACATGCCCTCACAAGCACACGTCCTAAGATAGGCTAAGCATACTTCACAATGAAAGTGCATAATTTTTGTGCACTTTCTATCAATAGTGATTGCACAAATATTGATGCTAATTAATGCACAATTATAGTGATAGTGGTTGTGCAATTCTTAGTCATAGTGATGTCACAGTCCTCAATGTTAGTGATTGCACAATTATTAGAGACAGTGACTACACATTTCACCAAGGCTGTCACTATGCACTCCTTGTAATCAATTGATTGGGAAACTCTCACTGATAGTGTGAGGGCATCCTCCGCAAACATTGATTGCACACACTTTGTGGATAGTGAGAGTGTACTTATTCAATCCATTCAATTCACTCTTGGCTCCTAGTTCCCTAACATGCACTAAGCATGCTCACCAATATTAATCCTAATTGCATGTATGTTATCCCCGTGTAAAGATTTCAGCTGAGAGCTCATCTTCATATTTATCTTTCAATTTCGAGCTTTGTGCACTATTTAGTGCCAAGTGCATCCTCTTGACCCATGGTTGCAACTACCCCAACATTTGGGTGAGTTAATCCACTGTCACTTTTTCTTTCGCAAGTGTCACTTTTGATTTATTTTTCTCTTACATGCGTCATTTTTGCTTTCTCTATATTCTACAAGTGTTTCTTTTTCCTATTTTCATGATTTCATGTGTCGCTCATGTTTTCT
This sequence comes from Pinus taeda, assembly GCA_000404065.3. NCBI lineage: Eukaryota > Viridiplantae > Streptophyta > Pinopsida > Pinales > Pinaceae > Pinus > Pinus taeda. Next base: position 64,708 of record APFE031482609.1, read on the forward strand.
TATGTTTGCAAGTGTCATTTTCACCCTTGCATGTGTTTCTTTCTCTTGTTTTCACACATTTTAAGAGCACCATGGCACACCTCCTAGAGACAACTCCAACACACGCTCTTCCACTAGTTGATGTTATTTGTCACTGAGAACATGTGCTAGATACATCAAATGGCATAACACACATTTTCGTTGTTGTTAACACTTGTGTTGTAAAGGTACTCCTAAGTGTTGCATTTGGAGACAAGTATTGTTTTACTGTCATTTCATTGTATGCATGTTTATTTTGGGTATTATGTATCTTTTATTCATGTGCTTGGTTGTACATGTTTGTGCGATCATGGTTCAATACTTGTTGTATGCTCTTACTCTTACTCTCTTATCTCATTGATCCCACACTTTGTAAATTTTGGAGTTCTCTTGGAACTTGTGCATTACGTGACTAATATTTAGCCCCTAGCCAAGTGTACTGTGAACTACACATTCCTATGCCATAATGATGGAGTTATTACCTCACAGAACTGCACACTGCACAATCATAGAGGACAACCTCCTTCAACTGTGCATCAAGCAAATTTAGAGCACAATCTTTTCATCTTGTTGGTAACACTTACCCAAAGTGCGATTTTGACAAATCATGCCTAGCACTGTGCACTGCACACTTCTAGTGGATAGACAAGTCATTTTTGGACCCTTGCATAAGCCAAATGTGCAATTCTTAAAACCTCTCCATCAACTACTATGCACTATGCTGTTATAGTGCCCAAACTTGTCACTCTTGTATCCTAAACTTTCCCTTTGCGTAATGAATTGACCACATTTGCATCCACTATGCACTGTGCAATTTTAGTGAGCAATAGGGTCATGTTTTATCCCTTATAGTGCTCAACTATGTAACACCTAGTCCCCTCCCTTAAATCATTGCGCATTTTATATTCTCAATGAGTATGCATGCCTTCCTTGCCTCCTGGAATTGCCCAATGTGTAATCCATGACTTGCTTCTCCCTTGCCACTACGCATCGCACAATCAAATTATCCAGTCCCTCACTCCTTGCCTCTTGATCCTTCACACTACAACTAAGAAGGCCTCTCTCTTAGTTCATGTGCATTGTCCCATCATAATTAGAATCTCACATGAGAAAACAAGATAAAATAGGTGATTTTGGGACTGATGTTGTAGACTTGTCATGCGAAAATTTCATTTGGATGTCTTATCATTATGACATGGAAAGATGCTACTCAAGGATATCATCAAGGAGAGGTTACAAGAACACACTTGTGGAGATGAGATATAAATATATTATCATGCAAGAGATAAAGGAATCTTTGACCACGACAGAGAGATGACAACTTAGGTTGACTTAGAAGGTTCTAAAATTCATCCAGACCTTTTAGAGGGTGAAGATGAAGTGCATCATAGATAGATCATGAAGATTTGAATAGATAATATTGGAGAAAGGAGCCTCACATCAATACATTTTCATCAAGTCTCATGTCACAGTCACCAAATTATGGTCATTCAAAGTGTCAACACAAGAGTGTTGTTTGGTCCCATGTATTTTTGCTACATTATTGGTGGAATATAATTTCATATTTTTTAAACTGAGAAAATATAAAATATGTGGAATCTCAAGTGTCACACATGTAATGTTAAAAGTCGCTATGAATTCCTAGAGTCATGTAAGAGTTCAAAGGTCACATAGAAGCTCAAAATTCACACAGGAGCTCAAGAATCATGAAGGATGTCAAGAGTCACATGGGAGGTGAAAGGTCACTTCATTTGTTATAAATAAACCCTTATGCCTCCAGCAAAAGGAATTTTCACCTTTACTTCTCTAGCTTGGCATAAGAGAGAAGATCATTCTTTGGAGGAGAAAGTAGTGAATTATGTTCCACTACTAGGGCTAGTGTTTCAACATTATAATTGTGTATCTTGGAACTTCCACTTAATATATGAAACTCTTATACCCAAAGCACTTTCATGCATGTATTGTGGATGTTGTAAAACCATTATTTTAGTGTTTGCGGTATATGTTTTTGTTCATATATGCTAAAGAAAATGACTTATTTTGTTGGCTTTAGTATATATCTCGTTGAATATGCGTTGTTACTTGATTTCAAGATCGTTGTGAATATGTGAACTATTTCTCAAGTCAACTAATGATTCTTTGCATGCTCTTGTGTGTCTCTACTAGAATAGTACCATTAATTTTTTTTTTAGAGGCTCACTCTTTCTACTCTATCTGTGGAAGAACCTTTTATACATTGTAATTGTATGCCTCACAGTGTCAACTGACTTGCTTGTTTCAAAGGTTGTTTGTGTAATCTCTTATGTTGATAATTGCAGCCAAGGAAAATATCTAATAATAATGGTGGCAAGGCCTATTATGTAGACGATGCTCCTACTCCAAATAATGTGAGGTCTAGTTGGGACTTCATACCAGAGAGAACCCCTGTATTGGAGGATTGCCATCACCGTCAACAAGTGGCGCTAGAAGGAGGGCCAAATGACAAGTTGAGCCCATCAAGCCTATTTTGAATATCTCATCTTCAATGACTTCTTTCCAAAACATAACATCATGTTGTTTTTCTAATAGAGTGAATCTTAAAATACCTGTGGAATTAATTTAAAACTTGTCTTAGTCAAATCTTGATGGAAAGGGTGGAACAACCATATCTGAATACACACTTCAATTTCTTTTTTCTTGTGATTTTTATGAAGTGAATTGTGAAGACGTTTCTTGTAAATTATTCACCCTCACACTTGAAGGTCGAATTAATAAATGTTATTATACCTTACCATTTTCTTCTATTCATTCATTTGAATAAATATTCAACGAGCTTCATCAAGCCTTTGATAGGTATGATTATCAAAATTTATATGAGAGGATCAATAAACTAAGAATGAAACCCGATGAGTTATTAGAGGATTTTCTGGATTGATTTCTTCACCTTGCTATGAGTTTTCCAAGGAAGATGTTGTTAGGGTTTTATGAATATAAATTTTCAGTATTTAGTTCGAATTTCTTTAAAATCATATAAATCTAAATCTTTTATGAGTCTCCAAGCTTGTCTCGGTCATGTGGAACTTAAAATAGCAAAGGAGGAACCTACCACTTCTTTTGTCCCTTCCCCTCCTCCTTTCTCATTACCAAATAAAGTGGCCCCTCATATCAATGTTGACATTGGGAAATCTGAAAATAAAATTGTTGGTCCATTTATCGCACCTTCATTTCTTTCCCATGGTCAAGATCTCATCCAGGAAAACTTTGAATGTTCTATTGAATCCATGAATCCTAGTGTGAAGGTTGATCCCTCGGTTTCCCAAAATGATATTAATGTGCATAATCTTAATCCTGAATCTGATTTAATTGAAAGAATTGCTTCTTCAAGGGATAACTTTCAACATTTATTAGTTATATCTCATGTTTCCTTGTATCTTGATTCACTTAATCAATATGCTCCACCAATAATTTATCTAGCCACTTTTAATTCTTAGTTTGTCGGTTCACATGGTAATCAGGTACAAGGTGGTCACATTTCACAGATAGAGGAGAAAAAGTATGAAGACACTTTTAATCTCTCTTCTATTTTTCAAATTACTCTATGTCAAAGTGATGTTTCTACATTCTTTGTTGATCAAGAATCTCAACATCTCGGTAACCAATCAAGTGGGATTGAATTCCTCAACCAAAATGAAATCTTAAGAAACCATTACCCTTAAGATAATGACTTCACTAATATGCATGGTGATGAGTGCCCAATTACATTGGATGATCTCTTGTTTTCACAAGAAGACTTGGATTTCCAAAGCTTTGATTTGGAATCTGATTTGATCATAGAAGAGTTTCTCGCAAGAATTTTTTCCTTAGCTCACCAACCAGCCTTGTGTCGAGATGTGTGTAATGAATCAAATGATATATCATGTTCTTCTAATTCACATTTAGATGAATTAGATCTCCATTCTACACAAGGAAGTAAGGATTCCCATGATGAATAAGATGACACGGTAATCCCTGAATATCTTTCTTACATTTTGGGTAATCTATTTGGTGAAGTTGACACATGTGATGAAATTTTTTATTCCAACAGCTACCATCTAGTTCCTATTGATCTTGTTGAAATAACTGGTGATAGTTGTCTTCACACAAATGTTGATTTGACCATGCTTTCAAAATTCAATCATTCAACATTTGAAAATTTAGGGACTTGTTAGGAAATCAAGGCACTTTAACTTCAATTGATGGTTATGTCAACTGTAGTGATCCAGATGAGATCTCTGAAATAGGTCATACTAGAATTCTCTTGCACAATTATTTTCCCAACATTGTTTCATTTGATTTAAACATTTTCAAGTTGATTTTCTTAGTCCTCAAGTTAAAGTTTCTAATTAGGTGAAATATTAATGTTTGGATAATTCTTCTTCATGCAAATCTATTGCATCTAACCTAGGGTTGGAATGCATATCTTTCATAGATGTACATAAGTTTGAATCCTATCATTTTTATTATCAAGACAAAGATCATTACCAACTGAAAGATTCCTTTCTGTCAAATTATTCCATGAATAATCGATTACTTATCTCCCTAATGTATGTTATGAAGTTAATCAATTTTCTAGTACAATCAATTCTTTTGAGTATCATTCAATGCTTGAATTATTCAAAGGATCAAAACCCTCATGTTGATATGGATATCGAATTTGATTTAAAATATGTTTCTAATATTTTTTTTCAGCCCGGTATCCTAATTGGTTTCTCAAATGTATGATGCCAACAATCATTTTTAGTCCCCAAAGTTCTCATATTGTTGATCTAGTATGTAATTGGGTACAAAGGGAACCAATAGAGAATCAATAATATTATATGTCGATCCTCCAATTTGATCATAACACCAGTTCTAACAACTGTCACTCGATTAATATTTTTCCCACTAGTACATATGATGATAGTTGTTTTACATCAATTAATCTTGTTGAGCCCATTGATCTTTATGATTCATCATTTTGCTATTTAGGTTCATGTCAAATAGTTGAGGCACTTCAGCTTTTTCTGATGGTTATGTCAGGTCCTCACAATCTTGACAAATTTTCTGAACAAGATCAGATTAAATATCCCTTGCAATATTCTCTTTGTAATTTGAGTGTGTTGATCGAAATTTCATCTTTCCGAGAGATTTAGGGTGTTCAAAAGGGTTGTTTTGGATGTAACTATGATTGAATCTATGAATGGATAGAAGAATATTATTAGGTAAATTTTGTTTCTAATGATAATAAGTTTTTATCTTTCTTGATGTTTCCTATGATTGAAAATATAGACGAATGTATATTCACAAGCAATCTTCAAGGTGTGTATGATCTAATCAACAAGGTAAAGTTGCAAATTGGTTAAAGCTAGTTGTTATGGCACACTTTTCTACTAGGAAACACCTTCAATTTCTTGTGCAAGGTATTCAAGTTGACATCTGTATTTTTGCACATTTCTTTACACTCTTTTTAATCATTTATATCTTTTTTCGTGTAGGTTGGGAACAAATTGAATGGTTGCATTAGAAATTTGACTCCACAAAACCTTGACCTTCTAGTTTAGATATATTAGTATTTAGGTTTAGTTCTTTCCTTTTCTTAGTTTCATCTTAGCTACTTTTGCATTTCATTACAACTCTTTTCTTGCATTCCTTTCATTGTTTGAGTTTTGTTTTTTTCATATCCTCTTCACTAGATTTATTTGGCTTTCGTATGTTCTCTCTTTTATGTCATGTCATGTTTTCTTTCATGTCTTTTCCTGTGTTTTTCATAATACCATGTATGAAATCCATCATGTTTGGCTCTAGGGTAATGTGGCAAAAGTCAAAAGGGCATATTGACATCGAAAACTCTTGGTTAACTTTTGATCCCTGTTCATTGCTTGGGTCTAAATATATTTTAAGGTCAATCATGCACATACGGAAAATATGTTTCAACTTAAACGAAAATCATAGCATATCTACAATGCTCCTATCTATAATAGGATCTTCATTCCTTCAATTGGCTATTTGTATTGATTGGTTTTAACATGTCAGCTTAGTCAAGTAGAGGAGGGAAAAGAGGAAAAACTTAAGAGAGCATACTATTTGTAGAAATTATGGTGTAGAATTGTAACTACTCATGAAATTTTAATTGAAATCAGAAGACACAATCCTACTCCACTACTTTGTGGAATTAAATTCACAATTTAGAACATCGATCACAAACATGCAATGAGAAATAACACACATGCACACAATATTTTTCTAGGGGAAACCAATTTTCTAAAAACACCTTCTCCTTCTTGCATTAATGTGATGAATAGAGATGTATGACAATTTCTAGCTCAATCAGAGCTCGACCTGCAAGTGAATAACTTATCTCTATGGTCATTGAGAATTTATGGCCCAAACTTAGTAAAATTTTGCCTCTTCTTGAGCCCCTAGTAAAATTCCTAAGGAAATTAGTCTCGTATTATTTGAATTTCCTCCAAAATGATTGTGTAATTCCAAAGGTTGATCATCTGACTGCATGCAACACCTATACACTCAAGACTACTCTACAACTGATGTTACACTTCCTTGGAATCTCCACCACAGTTGGGGAACTTGAATTCTCTGCATGAGCTAGCTATTTTGGGTTGAATGATCAGTTAACTGGATGATCACTGAGTTAGACTGAAGTCTCATTGCACAACTAACCTTCCACTACTTTTTCCAACTGTTAGAACTAGTTTAATTGAAAACAACTTGAAATAACTGACCTTGATTGCTACAAATTAGAAATCACACATGCTTAAATGAAATCTAATTCTTCTAACTTGAATTTATTAAGCTAACTAAGTGAAAAAATCCATGCCATGCAATTTAACTACATCCAAGTTATTTGTTGATGTGGAAATTCGAATTTTCTCAATTCTACCAAGGCAAAATCAAATTAAGACTTTGTTTCTACATTTTTCAACACTCCCTCTCGGAAAGAAAGGGATTATCAGCCACCCCTATCCTACACCTGTGGAACTCGAAATTCCCTCTTGAAAAAGCCTTTGTCAAAATGGAAGCACCGTGTTCCTCTGTTAGAATGTATTGTAGCAGCATTATCTGCCTTTGTACATAGTGACCCCATCAATGGTGATATCAGATATCTATATGCTTGGATAGATCTTGAAATACAATATTGTCAGAGAGTTGATGCAACTTTGATTATCACAATAGATCACAGTTGGATCCATCATTTGACCAAATAGTACCACAAGTATCTTTCTCATACAGATTGTCTCACATGTTGCTTGACTTTCAGCCATGTATTGTGCTTATGTAGAGCTAAGCTCCACAAATCTTTGCTTCTTGTTGTACTAGGAAACCACTGTGGACCCAACACTTAAAATTCCACTTGATTTACTCTTTCACTCTGATGGACTATGGCCCAATTTGCAGGAGTGAAACCACACAACTTCACTCCCTTTATTTGTTTGTACCATAGTCCAAACTGGGTAGTGCCTCTTAGGTACTATAAAACATGCTTAGTCGCCTTCCAAAATAATTTGGTTGGCCTAACCATAGCTTGTCTTAACTAGTTGACTAGATAGCACATATTTGGTTGTGTGTTCACAATATACATCAGTGAACCCACTAACTGTCAATAAATGGTATAATTCACTTCCTCATCTGAAGTGGCATCTTCCTTCGTCCCATTAGTCGCTAGAGTTGTCTCCATAGGTTTGAAAATATCCATGTGGAATCTCTGCAGTATCGCATTTGCATACTTTCCTTGAAACAGAAAATAATCCCCATCGCCTTGCCATACTTCCAACCCGAGGAAGTAGTGCATGAGACCCATGTCCTTCATTTCAAATTGCCTTGCAAGGTCTTCCTTGAAATATATGATCAGTTGTTCATCACCAGCTAAATTATGATCATCAACATCTAAGAAAATAATTAGCAATTTACATTCTACCAGGATGTGATCTAGGTTTTCATCCGCTTCACTTTTGGTGAAGCCCAAACCAGTGAGATAATTGTTGATCCTGGTGTACCAAGCATGGGGTGCGTTTTTGAGACCATACAATTCTCACTTAATTCTGCACACATGATACTCTCGATCAAATATCTCAAAACATTTTGTTTGCTTGATGTACACCTCCTCCTCAATAACCCCATTGATAAATGTTGTTTTTACATCCATCTGGTGAATCTTCCACCCCATCTACACAACCAGAGTAAGAATTGCCCTAATGAATGAATACCTTGCTACAAGAGAAAAGGTCTCCTCATAGTCAATTCCCTCAACTTGAGAGAATCCTTCGGCCACAAATATGGCCTTATATTTCTTTATGCTTTTGTTTGCTGCATGCTTAACCTTGAAGATCCATCTTGAACCCACAACTTATTTATCTGCTAGTCTTGGGACCACTTCCGAAACATTATTATTTACAATAGATTCATACTCGTCTACCATTGCATCAACACATACAGGTTGCTCTACTACTTCTTTAAAAGAGGATGTCTCAATCTCTACAAGCTCAATCATTAGAGCCATGTAGCCAATATACCTCTCAGGTGACTTCCTTTTCCTGTGCAAATTTGGAGGAGCTCCCACATTATCCCTCACATCCTGCAAAAGTCTATCAACTTCCCTAGTTCTTTTCCTACCTTCCCTAGATAGTTCTACTTGAGTGGTTGTCTCCACTCTCTGTTCCTCAATTTGTGGCTACTCCACAACTCACTGAGGTTCCTCCTTTGCAACTAAAATCTCCTCTTCTGGTAGGATCTGAAGCTCCCTCTCAAGAGAGCACCACATCACTTTCTCCTCATCAAAATTTACATCCCTTCACACAACTATCATTCTGAGGGAAGGTAAGTACACATGGTGGGTGTGAGGAATTTCTGTGTAACCCACAAATACCCCCAACTCTATTTTTGGCTCAAGCTTCTTCCTTGATTCTTTTGGGACATGGTAGTATAAAGAGGCTCCAAAAATTCTGAAGCGTGACACATTCGAATTTCTCTCTGAGAAGGCATCCTCTAGTTTAATCATACCAAGAATCCGATGAGGACTCTAGTTCTAAAAATAGACCTCTGTGTTGCATGCCTCAGCCCACAAATGCAAAGGTAGGCCTTGGTCATGTAACATAACTCTTATTGTCCCCACAATTCTTTGGTTCTTCCTCTCAGCAACCCCATTTTGTTGTGGGTTGTGGGATGTTGTTAGTTCTCTTTGAATTCCTTCTTTCACACCAAAATTTTTTAATTCATTAGAAACATAATCACCTCCATTATTTCTCCTGAGAGCCTTCACCTTATTGTCAGTTTCTTTCTCAACTAGTGCCTTGAATTCTACGAACTTGGAGAATGTCTCATCTTTCTTCCACATGAAGAATATCCAACACTTTCTTGAGAAGTCACCAATAAAAATAAAAAAATATTTTTGTCTGGTAGTGGAGGCTATCGAGAAAGGTCCATAGACATTAAAGTGGATCTGACTACATGTGTTTTATTTTTCTGACCATGGAATGTGGATTTTTCATACTTCCCCAAGGTACATCATTTGCATACATCTTGTTGCTCAAGTGCTCCTTTAGGGAGGCCAGTGGTTATTTGATGCGTAATCTAAGAGGTGCCATGATGCAAATGGCCAAGTCTTCTGTGCCAAATTTCATCGACATCATGACTCTACACTTTCTATGCCTTACTACTTAATGCGGCACAATAGTCCACATCTACCTTATACATGTTCTTCACACAAACCGTGATCTGGTTCACCTATCCCATGGTTATGTGCCTCAGGAATGTTTTCCCTTTTTTGAATATCATATCATAATCGTGGTCTTCCAAAAATGCAATATAGATGATATTTTTATTTAGGCCTCAAATGACCATGACGTCCTTGAGTCTGAGAGGGGATCCCGACTCCCTTTGAAAGGTGGTTGTACCAATTTCGGTCACATTGTACCTTTCGTCATCCCCCATCTTGATGACAATCTAGAGATATTTATCCTCCAGGTCAATAAAAAACTCTCTACACCCTGTCATGTAGAACGAGGCACCATATTCCAAGTACCACACACTCCCCATCATTGTGCTCGCCATGCATGCGATAAGGGTGAAGTCAAGCTCGAATTATGAAGCCAAAGCTTCACCTGCTACTCCTTCTGAGGTCTACTTTCTTGACTTTTTTTATGGACGCTTCATGGCATAGTGCCTAAATTCATTACAATTGAAGCATTTAATTTTCGACAAATATTTCCTCTTACCCCTTTGGCTGGATTCTAGTTTTTTTAAGATTTATTTCCTTTTCCCTTATTTCCTTTTCCAACCAATGATTTTTTTTTTCATCCTCGCCCTTGGATGAAGTCCCATCTATTCCACCTTATCTCCTCTTGTACCAAATCATACCATAATCATTCCCAATTCGGTAATTTCTCCCTCCCGTTCACTGAGTCTTGGTAGTTATGCTAGCTTTTGGGAAGGCCTAAAAGATCTAGGCTTACCAAGTCATCTTCTGTACTCCCTTCCAGATTATTCTCCTTGCCTTGGCTACATATTTCTTCCATTAAGCTAGGTTATATGCATCAGATGCTTGTGGTTTTGCAATATTTGTCTTGACATATTCTAACAATCCATTGTCCTCCAACATGGCCTCCATGAGATCCTTCCATGCAATGAAATTAAAGTTTCCTTCCAAGGCATAATTTAGTCTCAGCCCGTTCAAGGTCATCTTCACAACTTTCAAGAGATCTTGCTACACTGAAATGCAAATTCAATCCTCCTGAGAAACAACTTCGAAATTCATGTTCTAATGTGAATCCTACTTTGATACCATGTAGAAATTATGTTGTAGAATTTTAACTGTTCATGAAATTTTAATCAAAATCACAAGACAAAATACTACTCTACTACTCTGCAAAATTCAATTCACAATTTAGAACATCAATCATAAACATGCAATGATAAATAACACACATGCACACAACATTTTTCCAAGGGAAAGCAATCTGCTAAAAACCCCTTTGCCTACTTACATTAATCTGATGAATAGAGATGTATTACAATTGCTAGCTCAACCTGCAAGTGAATGACATATCTCTCTGCTCACAAAGAATCTCTTACCCAAACTTAGTCAAATTTTTCCTTTTCTTGAGCCCCTATTTCCTTAAACAATTCTGATGAAATTAGGCCCTTATTATTTAGGAATTTCCTCCAAAATGAATGCACAATTCCCAAGGTTGATCATCTGACTACATGCAACACATGTACACTTAAGACTATTCTATAAATGATGTTACTGAAGTTACCTTGATTGCTACAAATTAGCAATCACACATTCTTAATTGAACTCTAACTCTTCTAACTTGAATTTACTCAGCTAACTGAGTGACAAAAGCCATGTCACACAAGTTAACTGCATCCAAGTTGTCTGCTGATGTGGAAATTCAAATTTTCTCAATTTGACCAAGGAAAAATCAAATTGAGACTTTCTTGCTGCATTTTTCAACACTATTTTTAGAGGTGTATATATAAGAGTCTTTGCAAAACAAGGAACTACCTCTCTTTCCCGTAAAATAAGTTGGGATCCCTCTTCCTCGATTGGAAAAATAAATGCCTATAAAATGCGAATGTGCATAAAGTAATAAAATAAACAAAGGGTGAAAGAATACAGAGGTTTCCTGTGTAGAGAGGTGAAGAAAACAACTTCGTCGGGGTATTGAACAGGCTCGCTGGCAGTGAAGCAATGGTTGTCATTCCTTGAAGTGACTCCATCAGGGTATTGAATAGGCTTGCTTGCAGTGGAGAAACACCAAAGATGATATTGAAACTTTGAACATCATAAACTCGTGAAATTTACATACTCCTACTCCCTAATTGAAACCACTGAAGTTTCACTATTCTTGTGAAATGTGTTAGGCCGACAAGAGGAATAGAAGAGACTACATTTGTAACTAGGCTAAGTAAAAAATCTAGGGTGATCAATAGGATGGGACAATACTTCTATAAGGCTATACCTCATACTTAATGATAGAACTAAACTGAGAAGTTGGAATTCTTCCAGTGTGTTTCCAAGTGTTTTCGATGTGAAAAACACCCTCCAAATTTTACCTAGATTCAAATTATGGAGCTTCCTTATGATCATGCCATCCTTAGATTCAAGCCATTAATGTCATGACTCGGTCATATTATTTAAGTATTCAAGTCTTCCTTTGGGTATTATAAAGTGTTGAAATCCTTGCTTTCACATGCCCTCACAAGCACACATCCCAAGATAGGCTAAGCATACTTGAGAATGGTGTAGGGACCTTCCTATGAAAACCATTTTTTTTCCACAATTTAGATTAGTAATAAAGTTCCAACGCTACTTAAAATTTACATCACTACCGAAAACACTTGAATTGAGATGCATATATCAATAGTCATAATTTTCAATTTAATCATCATGACATTCATATTTTCAATCTATTCATTATAACTACATCAATAATCATATAACATAAATTTTGAAGACATAATCTATTGTTCACTAAAGAATGAATTGTCATTTCTCAGTCTTGCTGCTTCTTGTGCTCCCTTTCTATCATTCGCGTCCATGTGTAAAGGATGATGTGTCCCGACCAAACATTAGTGACCCAATGGTTAACCTCCCATCCTACTCCTTGGGTACTCTTATTCCCCACGGAACCCCAAGCTACAATGGGATTTTACAATAGAGGAATAAAGTTAACTAATGGAAAAAAAAACTCTTGGCTGAAGAGTCCCCTCTCTAATGTACTCCACCTCATCAAAATCACTACAGTTTGTAGTCAGTCACAATAACATTCTCTCATCCATCCAACAATAGGGAAAAAAAAGGTCCCTCTCCCACAATTTTCCCCTTCTTTTATAAGAGGCTTAATAGGTGACACTTGTGTAGAAATTATGGCATATATTTGCAGCTTCTCATGAGGTTTTAATCAAAATCACAAGACACAAACCTACTCTACTACTTTGCGTAAGTTAATTCACAGCTTAGAACATAAATTTCAAACATGCAATAATAAATAACACACATGCACACAATAGTTTTCCTGGGGAAAGAAATCTACTAAAAACCCAATGCCTACTTGCATTAAGCTGATGAATATATATGCATTACAATTGCTTTGATCAACTGAGCACAACCTGCAAGTGCATAACCTATCTCTTTTCTCACTGAGAAGCTCTGACCCAGACTTAGTCAAAATTTGCATCTGCTTAAGACCCTATTTCCTTATGCAATTCCTTGATAAATTAGGTCCCTATTATTTAGGAATTTCTCCAAAATGGATCACGCAATTACCAAGGTTGATCATCGTACTTCATGCAACACCTGTACACTCAAGAATAGTCTACAATTGATGTTACACTGCCTTGGAATCTCCACCACAACTGGGGAACTCGAATTCTCTGCATGCCTTAGCTATTTTGGGATGGTTGATTAGTTAACTGGATGATTATTGAGTTTGACTAAAGTCCCACTGCACAACTGACCTTCTATTAGTTCCTCCAACAATTGCAACTAGTTTAACTAAAAACAACTTGAGATAACTGACCATGATTGCTACAAATTAGAAATCACACACGCTTAAATGAAATCTAACTCCTCCAACTCGAATTTACTAAGTAAACTAGGTGACACAAGCCATGTCACACAGTTAACTACATCCAAGTTGTTTGTTGATGTGGAAATTCGAATTTTCTCAGTTTAATCAAGGAAAATAAAATTGAGAATTCCTTACTGCATTTTCAACTACTTGGCACTTCATGCGTAGTTAATTATTTTTATTAACCCAAAAGTTTGATTATTCACCCACCCATGTATTACACTCTCACCAAGGCTCTCCAAAATTATTTACTTCAATTTTAATTTAAAAATAATATGTTTCCTCACCCCAACATGACTCCCTAATTCTTCTCCTAGTTGTTTCTTGATCCCCTTTTTCCTCTCCTTTAATTGAGTTTATTACTGAATTCAATTGACAAGTCTCAAATTTGGTCCCCTAACTACCTCCTAGTTTAGCTGAAATTGACTCTTAGATGCATATTCTTGTGTTAGTTCTTGCCACATGGAGGTTCTCCAAATTTTCACTAATTTAATTTATGAACATTTACTTTCATTCACCACCCTCTTTTATTAATGAGATTAAACTATTTTAGTATTTATATTTTTAATTAACTCTATGTCCCTCTCCTCCCCTTTGCCTATTAAAACACTTATGCACTTTATCTACCTAATATTTTCCAAATGTTGGAAGGGTAGAGTTCTCAAGTGGCCCAATCTTTTATTTATTCCTATTTTCCCTTTACCCCAAGTTTTATTCTTAAGTAGATAACTTGGTTTTAAAACTTCATTTACCACATTATTTGAATTAGTATGATTATCATATCTTAATTATATTTTAGTAGTTTCTTCATAATGCCAAGGGTGCCAAGTCAGTTGTGCCCTTCAAGAACTTCCCTTCGAAGTTCCAAGGGTGCCACACCAATTATTTTCTTCTTGATTCCAAGGGTGCCAAGTTGGTTGTTCCCTTCAAGAACTTCCCTCGAAGTTCCAAGGGTGTCATGCCAACCCGTTTCTTGATGCCAAGGGTGCCAAGCCAGTCGTGCTCTTCAAGAACTTCCCTTGAAGTTCCAAGGGTGTCATGTCGATTTCCCTTCAATCATATAGTGGCTACATGGGAAAAATTTAGGTGCACCAATGGAGACCGTTATCCTCTCCTATGTTGTTGTTGTTAATTTAATTAATCTTAAATTACTTCATAAATAATTGACCATGGCTTGTAAACTGATGAAGTGTATGTGAACCATTTGTGTTAGGATTCTTTATTATTTGAGTAATTTTCAAATTGAATAAGGATGTTTTCATGCACATTTTTTATCTAAGAATCACTCAAAGTAAAAATATTGTCACTCTGATAGTAATAAAGCTAATATGAAATGCATAAATAAATAGCAAAATCAAATCTAAATCTTCTTCATACTAACAGAAAAGAAAACTAATTTTAAAGTGTAGAAATAAATATCACACTAGCAAAATCAAAATCTTCTTCAGAATAATAGAAATAAAACCTTGAACTAATTGCAAATTCCAAATCAAATGATTCTACTTTTTGTCTATCAATCAAACTTTACATGTGCATAATAAATCCCTTTGATTATTTTCTTCATTCTTCAGACAATGAGATTAAATTTATGAAAGAAATTCTATAGAACGAATTGTACAACAAATTCTATTACGAAATCTATAACAAATTCTAACTTATTTGTTACTAACGTTCTTCTAAAAATCAAAGTTATAATCGTTGTGCTAACGTAATCCTATGAAGCAGAAAGCTTAACTAGAAATAAAAATGAAACCTTACAGCTCCCGGGGGCCCTCCCGTGAGTGTAGGTATTCAAAGATCAACAAATATTAACCATGCATTTATATGCACAACGCGGTGGAATCAAGAGCTCAATTAATCATTTGCAAAGAGTTTTTAAAATAATAACCAGTCATATGTATCATCATGTCAAGACGCAGGTTTTACAAGCTCCTTTATAAAATTATTTGGAGATTTCTAAGCCTGCCTTCTCAATAGAACATCTTAAAGTAACATTTTTTAAATAAAATAGTGATTCTTCATTATTCTCTATCGAAGAAGCAAATCATGAGGTAAAGTAGCAGCTTCAATCAACGATCTTCTCGCTTGCTTGATTTGTCTTCGGTCTTTTTTGCTGGGTTGACTTCCATGTAAACTTGCTCATATAGGTGTTCTTATCACCTTGCTAGATTAGAGGAATAGGTGGATATTGTTGTGATAGTTTCCAGCTACCTGTTCATATACTTCATTCCTCAACTGATGTCTCAGAACCTATAGATTCTTCAAGTAAGTTGTAGAATCAATTATTAGTTGTAGAATTGATGCAATTCAGTAGCTTGTGAAAATATTAAATCAAAGATACAATGAAACTATGAATAAAAGATGATTAAATACATGTTTTTGCCAATAACCTTGCAAGATGACACTTAATTGGAGTTATTATGATAAAAAAGGAAGAGAATGGAGTTTAAGGAAGGTGCAAAAAAGAAACATTTTTGGTGTTCCACAGTTTCCCTCTATAGTGAGACTAATAGTGTTGGGTATCAAGGGATCCGCCTTGATGGTCAGCCCCCAGTAAAATCCTCGTGAGCGGCCCAATCTAGGGTATGCCCTGACGACATCTTCATCTTCAAGGTGAAGGTATTGTAACACCTTCCAATCCAAGTCACAGCAGGATTGTTGGTGGGTAAGATCAAGGACATTGTCCCACCCATCCCATAAAGTTCCATCTATCAGTACAACCCCATCACCCATGTGTGATTCGTTTGACCAAACAACTAATTTGTGCATGCACTCATTATCATGTCATTAGGATTCAAAATAGAATTTAAATTTGAACTTTTAAAAAATTCTTGAGACAATAGTACATCAATCAAACCAAACCAGAGGTTGCCGACTTATCACATGAAATTGCACCAGGGTGGTCTCTTGCCACACTCAATGATCATCAGTAATATTTGATTCATAATATTAATCACCAATATAATTTTTTTATGTTAAATCATCATCATAACATAATCATCAACATCTTTGTAATTGTCCAAGAACTGAAGTAAATAGGCACATAACAAATCCATCATATGATTAGACAATCATAAACACATCCATCACAATCATTGTGATTATAACGTCAAACTAGAAAATTTATTATTATCACATCCATTCATAGTAAGAGTTAAATATCTGGATCCTCAACTTGAGGTCCTCGAAGAATAATGTATCAAGGATCAGGGTCTATCAACCAGAGTGGGGCACTATGGATAATGTATCATTGTTGTGCACTTTCTGTCAACAATGATTATGCAACTCTTGGTGTCAGTGATTGTGTAGTTCCTAGCAGTAATGATTGTGCAGTTCTTAGAGATAGTAATTGTGCAGTTCCCCAAGGCAGTCACTACGCACTCCTTGTAATCACCTGATTGTGTAATTCCATGTGACAGTGATTGCGCAACTCTCATCGATAGTATAAGGGTATCCTCTACAGACAACAATTGCACACTCTTTTTCGACAGTGAGAGTGTTAAATTGGCAACTAGGGCCAGACTCCATGTGGATCAACTTATTTATGGCAGCTGATATTTTTATTGGATCCCTCTCGTCGAGAGGGGTAGGATCGATCTAAAGATCATCCGATTCCAATAAGTATTTATGGAGATATGAATT